>VYZV01033122.1:515145-641461 GCA_013401275.1 Pandion haliaetus
GGGGGGGGAGGACAGTTTGCTGCTGAGCTGTTGAGAAACAGGGCTAGCCTGAAGGATGAGGCTGGCAAAACCATACTGCTTATATTTAATGCTAGTACAAGCACAAGTGGGCATTGCTGGACCCAATCAGCCTCAGAGCTGCAAAGGCTGGTGCTGGGAAGACTGGGAAGAGCTGGATGTTTTTATGTGCTCTGGGACCTGCTTGTTGCAGAATTCCTAGTTTGGAAAATAAAATATTTACATACGAGCTTTCCCCTGCTTAGCTCCATGCCCCCCAGCCCAGCCCTGCAGGTCTTGGATCTGACTGATCTGGACACACATGAAGCCATCCCCATTCCACAGCCAGGCTCAGGCAGGGCCCCCGGAGCCGCCTTGCTCCAGACCCCATGTCTTTGTCAGCCCTCCCAGACAACAAGAGTAAATACAACCTGCACAGAGCAGATAAACACGCAGAGGTGGAGCCAACAATTTTCATCTGTTGATATTAAATAATGAAGCAGACTGAATGCCTGCACCACAAAGCAAACAGGAGCCCTGCCCTGTGTTTTAGCTTCACTTTCCAAGGAAGACCAGGGTTTTTCCAGCTCAGAGGCGTGAGGGGGAATATGAGCTATTTAGCTGAGCGCTAAAAATTAAAGTTACTTTAAGATATTTTTCCTCTTGGCATAAGGTTTCCTAGGTCCCCGTTTCCAGCAGATCTCAGCTTGATGCTGTCAGCAGCTTTGCATACACACACACACCAGCCTAAAAAGCCTGGGGAGAAGCATTTTAGACACCCATGCCTGCTGAAGCCTGTCGTGAGGGTAAAAGGGACTGCCTACAGTGTGCAGCACTGACCCTGGCATTACATCCCATGTGGCTCCCCATGGCTCTGAACCCCACCAGCCCAGACATAGCTGCAGACCTCCAAGGAGCATTTCAAGAGGAATGGGCTGAAGAACCTTCATGACAGCCTCTCACTCATTTAAAAAAAAAAAAAAAAAAAAAAAAGTGATCAGGAAGCTCTCAGAAACCAACCAATGGCTAATCCATCTTCTCTCTTTCAGCAGTTCAAGCTGAAGATCCCAAACAAGGAAGTTCCCTCTACAGCACTTCATGCCACAACTACCATGATTGTTTTCCCCCATTTTCTTGCAGCATAGGGAAAAAGCTGCATTTCTAGGGACACATGGATCTACAAAAACGTTTGGACACCTTGTCCCCATTTATTTCACCTGTGTAACTGTAATGGTTTAACCGCAGCTGGCAACTAAGCACCATGGAGCTGCTCACTCACCTCCCTCACAGTGGGATGGGGGAGAGAATCAGGAGGGCAAAAGTGAAAAAACTCATAGGCTGATATAGAGACAGTTTAATAGGTAAAGCAAAAACTGCACACCTAAGCAAAGCAAACCAAGGAATTCATTCACCACTTCCCATTGGCAGGCAGGTGTCCAGCCATCTCCAGGAAAGCAGGGCTCCATCACACTTAGCAGTTACTTGGGAAGACAAAATGCCATAACTCTGAATGTCCCCCCGCCTTCCTCCTTCTTCCCCCAGCTTTATACACCAAGCATGATGTCACATGGTGTGGAATATCCCTTGGGTCAGTTGGGGTCAGCTGTCCCAGCTATGTTCCCTCCCAACTTCTTGTGCCCTCCCAGCCTACTCGCTGGTGGAGTGGGGTGAGAAGCAGAAAAGGCCTTGGCTCTGGGTAAGCACTGCTCAGCAGTAACGAAAACATCCTTGAATTACCAACACTGTGTTTGGCACAAATCCAAAACATGGCCCCATATTAGCTACTATGAAGAAAATTAACCCTATCCCAGCCAAAACCAGCATGGTAACCAAGAACAGTTAGGACTACAGTCACATGAACTTCTGGTGATAGCCATAACTGCCCCAGTTACTTCCTACGAGATGGTCCCCCCCTTGCATGCAGGACCTGGGGAACCTCCTTGCCAGCCAGGGTGAGCCTGTACTCGACGCTGTGGATTGTGCCTGCACCACAGTACATCATGTTGCACAGGAAGATGATATTTTCTCCATGTCAGAGGCCTGATGCTCATGTCATTGCTTAATAGCAGACAGAGGGAGAAGAGATGATAGCCCTATGGAGAAATCCGCAAAATCCTCCTCCCCTTCAAAACCCAACCTGGCCACACACCAGTTTGTCTCCTCAACAGCTGTGCCATGTGTGTCCATGAAGTGAACTGGGTTATTGAACTGATCCATTATAAACTGTGTATAGACAATTTTACAGCTTCCCAAGCATAAATGCAAGACAGGTAGAAGGCTGGTAAGTTGATAAGCACTCTAGCTAGATGGCTTAACAGCACCTGTCCACAGTGACTGAGAAGGAAACAAAAGATCCTGGTCCAGCAACACTAATTTCTTGTTTGTTTAGTTCAACTTGATGAAGACCATGGCAGCGTCTGGCTGCTTTTAAACAGAGAGGGCAGAAGTGCATGAATATCTGACTAGTTGAGTATTTTCCCTGTAGATGTAGACCTCAGCAGCTCTCTAGAATTGGGATTTTTGCATATTCGCTTTCAGAGTAGGACCCTGCTGGGAATGAGGAAATCCCATGGTCGCTGAAAATATTGATCTCAGACTCCCTGCAAATGACAAAGCAGAGAAAAAAAAAAAAAAGTGCCTAAAGTTTGTTCTTCCCATAATTCAAAGTATATAAAAATCTAGTAAGATTTTCAGGAAAGGAACATCTAAATGCTGTCTTTCTTATGCAGGACAAGAACACTTGCTTGGAAACAATCAAAAGATATTTGATAACATGTTTGCAGCTATGTCACTAGTGACCTATCAGTCTCCTTACATATGAAGATAGATGTCAAGGCTGAGCCATTGTGTATTCTTGAGATACAAAGGAGAATACTTTGAAAAGTAGTCCCAGAGCACTCCAGTCATCACCATGAGATGAAGCACAATAAGACATCTGAAAAGCTGTGGCAGTTGTTTTATGTCTGATATGTGTTTTTGTGAATAGCAGCTTCAGTAATTTATGTTCCTGGTTGAAAAGCTTTTTGTAGCCTTAATACACACAGCGGTTAACCCTTCTACTCCTCAGCTCAGGAATCCGTACAAGTTGCTGAAGACAAATAGCACTATCTTTGGCACCATCTCCAGAGTCCTTTTCACATCTACACACAAACATCCCTTATTTTCCATGCATGTAGACTAGCAGCTGTATCTCTGAAGCACAAAAGATACCCCGAAAGAAGTATCCTGAAGTACCTTTCTCTACCCTTCTGCAGCCTACCCCCTCCCTCAACATCCTTCATTTTGTTCCTTTGGGGGTCCCTCCTCTCCTTCTTGAGGAATCCATCTTTTACCTTTGCTGCCTGTACAAACACTGCAATCCAACCCTTTCTGCAAACATTTTGCAGGGGATCAATTCTCTAAAGATCAATTCAACACAATTTCCAGTCTTTCTTGGGAAATACAGGTTTTGCCGAATAACCTCTATAAATCATTCCCAGGTACAAAGAAACCTAAGTTGCACCCAACAGCAACTAACACTTTTTAGCTGGTGGGTTCTCCACAGAAATATTTGCAGTAGATTTGCATGTGCATGCACAAGCATAAAATGTAGGAGATGATTAAGAGAACACTACCATACAAAACAAGAAGAGAGTGGATAATTCCTTCTCACAATAATACCAGTAGGACAAGAATATTTAGTCATATATGCCAGAAACAAAGAAAAACATCCTTGCCTTATAAAGGATACTACCTCTCTCACCTACACGCCTCTCTCCACCCTCAACCTGAATTGGCCTGTGCCCAGCTCTGCAGGCTTGAGACAGTCAGCAAAACCCTCAGACAGCTACTGCAGGGACACAAGATGCACCGAGATCCTCTAAGGTGTTTATATGTCAGTAGAAAAAAGTAATGTATAAACAACTTTGTATGATGTCTGCAGCTGCCTCTGTTGCATCATGCTGCCACTGCATGTCACTGTTAAGACAGAATGTCAATGAATTATGGGGATTTTAGGGAAGGCTATAAAACTCCAGTGGAGATGGACGCCACAATCCTCAAGAGCTGCCTCTGGCTGTACCTTAGTCAGCCCCACTCTCCTTATGCAAGTGCGGGATTCAAGACCTGAGGCCCAGTTAGCATTTGGGCTAAGCTGAAAGCAGCAACAGAATAAAAACACATGCTTGGAAGAGAAAAGGTGGGAAAACAGATATCAGAAAAAGGATGCCAGAGGGAAGGGCAAAGAGCAATCTATGGTTAAAGATCACTTGCAAGAAGAGTTGAAGCTAAATTACCTCTGCAAGTGTCTATCAGCAATGAGGTCCTTATGAATTTCATAGCAATATAACACCACCTACTTCCCTACTAACAAAAAAACCCCTCAATCTGGTCAAAATTAATAGGTGCTAAATAGGGACCAGTTCTTGCTATACCTTGCTGGTGTGTTGGCAGCCCATCAGAACTGTATCAACAGCAGTGTAATAGTACAACCTAAAAGAGGCATTAGCAAAATCATCCCCCTCTGCTCCTGCCCCTGCAGCCGCAGGAGACCCTTCGCTCAAGTGCAGGTCCTAGACCATCTTGTGGTTGGCCTTCTGTGTTGTCCTCATTTTTAGTTTATGATATGTGGGAGACTCATCTGAGATTAAACAAAGGAGTAAAGATTAGGTGTTCTGTAATTTAGTACTTCCTTTGCCTGCTTTATGTTTAGCAGCTTTTGGCAGTGGAAAGGTACAGCAGCAGCCAAGATGGGCTCTTTCTGTGAATCCACACAATCTAACCAGAAACAAGGGCATGTCACTTGACTCCAGTTAGCAAGCCAAACTTATCCAGCGTCCCCTTCCAAATGCTACACTTGTATTCATTTTGCCATCAAGCCATGTGGTTGTTTAACTAGAGTCATGGAAAACACATTAAAAAATAAACCATAGAGCAGATCCAGATGTTTTTAAATGCTAAACTTAGTGCCTCACACTCTTCCCTCCTCATCCAGATTTAAAAAATTCCTAAAAAACTCAAAAGCATTCCTGAGCTGGTTAGTAATGAGCCATTACTTTATACTAAAAAGTATACTCTAACACAGACTTAAATAATCAATCTTTTAGCCATAAACACAATTACCAAAACACTTTGAAGGTTTGGATCAACTTCATGAAAGGATAAAAATTCTTTGCTTTCTTTCTTATTTTAAATAAGACTCTTGTTTCCAATAAAAGTTAGTTTTCACATTGAAAATATACACACAGAGGCAAGATGATATCCCTGAGTACCAACCTCAGGATGATGCAGTAGGCAAGGAAGGCTTGCAGGAGAGAAGGCAAAGGCGCTTTGCACCTGATTTTCAAGGTGTTATGCACAAGGCAGGAGAAACCAAGCTCAACAGCACTGACTTGCTCAAACCACACAGCAAGCACAAGCACACTTGTCCCTCACCAACTTAATTAGCACTCCTTATCATCCATTTACAGGCACAGTTTAGAGCTAGAGGGCCATAGGTACCACTAGCACTGCTCTTCCTTGAAATCCCTGAAGACCTTTACCTCCCATGTAAATCTACATTTCTTAAAACCCTTCAGTTTTTGAGAACCTCACAGTTTCAAGAAGTTAGTGGGTCCATTACCAGACCAGCATCCACTGCATCAAACAGCTCTCACTCACTTTAAATCAAACAAAATTCCATGGCCCAAAAAAGAAGAGCCAAGAAGCTACTGACAGAGCCATCTGCCCTGCCAGGCAGCCTACATGTACCACAAACATGCATGGTTTCCTCATGACTTCTGCAGAAATACTCACATGCTTCAGTTCCTTGAAAGAGAAGATGCAAAGGGCTTAACTACCAGCAGGACCAAGCCCTGCTGTAATAACATGAAAATTGGAAGGAAGAAAGCAAACCTTTGCTAGTTCTATCCAGTTCTGGAGTCAGCTGCCATTTGCACATTACTCCTTCCTCCCACTCCTATGTTTTATTTCCAATGCACAGATTTTTAACCTGATCTTGTTCCCTTGGGCTGGCCAGGAACCTCCTCAATTCCCTCCCCACACCACAAGTCAGACTCACAGTTAAATAATTGCCAGGCCAGAATCAGTTACATCATTTTCCCCCCTTCTTTTCTAGGTATTCTCTAATAGTTCCCAAGCTCTCCACCCATAATATAGCTTCCTAGAGCTTTCAGGCAGTCTGAGAAACAATGGAGATTGTGATTTATTTTTTATAATACTAGACATAGTAATTGAAGCCTTACTTCCCTGAAAGTAGTTGAGGGTTATTCAATGGATGAATACGTCAAGTGCATTAATATATCCAGCCTTACATTCAGCCATGAGAAGCTTTACTGGGAAAGAGATTAAGACTAGGTCACCAGGATGAGACATTGAGGCAATGCCCATCTTCTGTGTCCATCAGGCCCAGTTTTCAGGCTTATTTATGCACAAATACCAAGAATGAATAAGTGAGTCAGCATGCTTGGGTGCTTTTGAGAATCCCCTTGAGGTACTCATCACCAGCTACAAGCACTTCTTTACCTTTGAAGCCTTGACCCACAAGCTCTTCTTTACATATAGAGCACAGAAAACCCATAAGCCACCTAAACTGCCTAGATGAGAAGGTGTTTCTAATCAACAAAAAGGCCTCACTTCAAAATCATCCGCTGAGATACATTAAGATCTAGACTGACAGTAGTTTTATGCTTTAAAAAGAAAGGGGAAAATTATTTTTTTCTAATAAAGCTTGCATCAAATTTATCATTAAAACACTCCTAATATCACAAGTTTGGTCATGTCTGTGTATCCGCTCTGCATCTCCTCTCCGCATCTCCTCTCCCTCTCTCCCCAACCAATTCAGTTGTGCCACTTTATCCAGACCAGTTTGTGGCCAGTATGTCTTACATGCATCAGTGAAGATTTCCCCAATAGGTTTTATTTAAAAAAGAAGTGTGCCAGCCCACCTGCCAAAGCATTTCTTCAGGATCTGAGCCTCTGAGACTTACCTTAACTACATGTTGCAGATCAGCTTTAAAATCAGCTCCAAAACATTTGGAAGTTATTACAGTCCGCTAGCTCCGTAATTATAAAAAGCTGAAATTACTTAGAAGCTTCAGTTAGAGAAGACTAATGCTGCAATTACTCAACAGAGCATTTGCAACCTGATTATTGATGAAGGTCGCATGTTCATATCTGTGCATAAACGTGAACCACGGAAGGGCTGGACACTACAAACCACATACCTCCAGGCATCTCTTGTTAATATGCTGCCCCATAAAACAATCTTCTATAAACTAAGAAAATAATATATTACATGCTGGTTTAATTGTTAGTTACAGTTTCCTTGTAAAGCAGCATATATAAGAGGGCACTGTGAAAAGCTGGTATGTTTTACAGAAGAGGCCAGCAAATTATGGCTCAGCTGTATGGAAATGATTAGCACCTGCATATCAGTACAAAGCAGCAAAGTTTAGAAACCATGATCTCAGGTTTTGGCAGAACGAAGAGCCTGAAAGGTCTTAAGTTTTCCTGGGCAATAAATCCAGTGATTACTGAGATTATATTAATTTAAATTAACTTCCATTAATTTTTTTTGTAGCAGCATAAACAACCCTACTCAGATCTTGCCCAGTCGGGCACAATTCTTAAAGGTATTGCTTCTTGGGGACAGGAAAGATGAGTCACACAGGAAGACCTGACCCCATGACCCATACTCACATGAGTAGACCTTAAGTTCGACATACATGCTGAGTAATCAAAAGCTGTCAAATTTTAGAAGTCTTTGTGATGAGAATAATTTCTTTGGTAAAAATCTATTTTTCATTAAAAATGGCAACTCTTCCCTCCAAATGTTTTTTAAAGTATGTATACACACACAAAAAAAGTAAATACACTCTGCCAGTAGAGAAACACCTTTCAGCAATTCACTGACAAGCAAATATTTTTGCCAGACATTCTAGCAAAATGAAAACACAGTTCAAAATAATTCTTATGTAAAAACAGCAGTTTGGGGTTTGGGGATTTGTTTTGGTTTGGTTTGGGTTTTTTTTTGCCAGGGTGGGGGGAAGTTACTCTGTTAGAATCATTTTGATTACTATTATTTGTGTGATGGAAAGTAAAATCATAACTATGAGAGTAAAGATTGCAGAATTAAGGTCCCTTGAGTTATTCAGTCCCTTTCAGCAGAACACTCTACAATCAAGGGGGTATTTTTCCCACCACGAGCCCTGCTGATGAGGACTGGTGCACGGCTGCCTGGGCTGCACCCAGCCCACGTGGCATACAGGAAAACTATTCACTAAGAATCTGCTAGGTCATTACATTCATTTATCTTCCATTCATATATGCTGTAATTTAGAAAAAAAAAAGTTGCTGCTTTGGTAGAAGTGCTGGCTGGAAGCAGACAGGACCATGGGCTGTAAAACCAGGCAGAGCCACCAGTCTTCTCCCACAAACACATACATGCAGTGAGGAAGAAGGCAGCAACTTCCCCATCTAGTCATTTCTTGCAGGTTTGGTTCCAGTTGTTCTTACAGATGTGCAGCTCTTTTTCATCAGCGGGGCTGCGTGGGTATTGCAGGAAGGTCCTAAACTCTTGTGTATTGTTAATATTGACCATCTCGGAGAGTGGAAAATGTCATTCTTCTGCCTGTCAGTGCCAGGGAGACGATGAGCTTAATAGGAAGCAGAAGAAAACAGCAGGGTAACATACATCTCCATCTCCCACCACCTGCAGGGAGCTGGAGGAAGACCTGTCATCAGCCTTGGTGCTGCTCACTGGGGCTGTTGGTGCTTCTTGCACAGCTGAGCCCTTGGCAGCAGCAGCTGTTTGACTCCAGTCTGCAGCCTCACCAAGCTCACACAGCACACTCGGGGGTCAGCACCCAAGCAGTCCCCCAAACCTAACGCACTTCTGCGGCATTAAGCAACACGTCACGGTCTCAACACCATCGCAAACATCCCTTAACTAACAGCTACAAACTCCTTCTAGCTTAGAGAAGAGCTCAGGCAGACAGGGCATTACTGCATGCCTTCAACTAGGCACCGCTTAGGAAAGAATAAAAGTACTTTCTGCCCAAGTAATACTGCCACTTTCACTTAATTAAAATCCTTTAATAGGTGTGTCCCTCCCTCCCTCACACCTCACTGTTAGCAGACATCTTATTCAGAGTAGGAAGACTTACAGCATTTCTTTACTTTGATGTTACCCAGAACAAATTTAAAATTAAATTAATCTAGTTAGTCACTCCTAGAGTACAATGCCTTTTGTGGTACTAGTTGGTATTTTTTCTTGTAGTCTGACACCCAAGCTAGAAAGCAATTGGATATTTGTATGTTTTACAACATTCACATCTTCTGCATTAGTGTATCCCTGTCTTAAAGATTTGAATCAAAATAATGAAGTCACAGGTATTTGAGGATGAGGAATAATGTCTCCCTATTCTACACTGTTACACAAAACTAGTGAGATCACTGGTTTACAGCTCTGTTTATCCCAGGGGCTTATTTCAATGCCATGTCCTGTTGTTTGGTAGCTTGACTTTGAACCAGAACTGATATGGCATCACGGCAAACACAAACTCCAACTCGTCAGCAGTAGAACCACTCGGATGTGTCACTAGGACTGCCAGATTAATAGAGGCTTGAAAAATTAACATTTTTTAGAAGATCTTGTGTGTGGAAAGTAGGGAAAAGCATGGGAACAAGAGAGGATATGCAAGTAAGCCAAAAACCAAACAAATCCTGTTTGCTTGCCTTTTTGTTTTTTTAAAAACAAACAAACCAAAAAACCAAAAAACAAAACAAGACAAACACAAATTTGGATAGGGTCTTTTTGGTTTTTAGTAAGGTTTCAGAGATGTTCCTGATTTTACCCCACCTTTTTATACTGTCTGTACATTCCACCATCAGTCACAAAACAACTACACATTGAGAAAGTTCATTTAACCTCATTTTACACTTTAAAAAAAAAAAAAAGGACTCTATGGTCTTGATTCATTTTAAGTCCATCCTCATCAAAAGGTTAGTACCTGCAAGCAGACCTTCCCCTTGCCCTGACTTGCCCTGGCTCAGAGGAACTTATTTACTGTCAGGTTAAATCAGATCCCCACATCCATCTAATGGCAGATTCTGTTCCTGACCTTGTGTGGCAGGATGTGTCTCAGAAAAAGAGTCAAGGACTCTGTTGGGACAGAGGGAGAGGCAGATTCTCTTGCTGTGACTCCTCTGGCAGCAAGACTACAGATCCAAAAATCATTCAAGCTGTTACAAATCTGAATAGACTAAACCGCGGAGCCAGAGCATGACACAGTAAGGAAGGGGCCAGCTGGAGGTCCCTGGTCCAACACCCCTGCTCAGTGCAGCTCCAATTCAATCAGGCTACTCAGGACTGTGTCCAGGTAAATCCTGAGCATCCCTAAGGATGGAGACCCCACATCCTCTCTGGGCCCCAGTTCCAGTGTTTGGCCACCCTCATGGGGAAAAAAATTGACACAATAAGAGCAGCTCTAATATTATAAGGTCAGTAAAGCGATTTAACTGTTAATTTTTTTATCAAATGTGCAATCTGAAGAAGCAGTGGTGTAATTGCTTTACTGCCTGAACCCCCTGACCTCTGCTGAGCAGGGCTGCTGAGAACACGTGCACAAGAGGGGAAGAGAAACTATTTGGAGAACATCTTTGCTTGCTGCCCATTTGGTTGCTGAGTGGTAGGTTGTTCCTCTCCCTTCCCGTAGAAGCAAGCTGTTGTTTCACTCCTCCGATAAAGCTGTTGGTATGGTAAATCCAGCATCGAGATACAGAGAGTTCAACAGTGCAACAGTTCACTGAGCGAGCTGTGAAACATACCCGTCAGCAGAGACAGCTCCTGCAGAAGTGACTGCTCAACCCGTTTCTATTAAAAATATTCACAAGAGCTGGTCCCTCTCCACACGGGTGTTTAGATGCTGCTTTCCTCCCCAGACAGAAGTGTTTTCTTCCCCATAGCTGAGAGCAGAGGATAAAACCTGTAGGGTGGGAACTACAGCTATTCCTGTTAACAGAATTCTTACTGTAGTTGAACCACAGTGTTCCTCTCCAAATATTTTATCCGACCCCAACACTGGGAGAAATTGGCTCCTTCCTTTTGTCCTCCTATTTCAACTAGAAAAATGAAGTAACAGGGCAAAGTACCTCCCCAGCAGCAGCACAGCCACATCAGCTTGAGCCAAGCCCCAGGTTTAAGCCCAGGTTTTTTTAGAGAAATCAGATTTATGGGCTCAACAAGCACTTGTGTGCCCGTGTCTGCCTGCCTCTGTCCATGTCTGAGCACCCAGACAGGATGCCCAAGCACATCAGTCATCAACAGCTCCAACAGGCCCGCCAATACTGCAACACACCACCCACTCCTCCTCACATCCACTACCTCCTGTGGTTTTCCTCACCTCTCTGCAGAGCAGTTGCTCCTCACCAGGGCCATGAAGCTGCCCCTCTGCCACCACATTTTCTCATCTCTGTGTAAAGGCATGATCTCTCCCTCCCAAAGGTAACTATGAGACTACAGTAATGCTTGAAAATGAAAACGCCTATAAAAGTTACATTAATTAAAATTCCATTTTAATTCCTCTGCACAGGGGAGGGAGAAGAGGTCTCCAGCACATGTTTTCCCACTGCCACAACAGTTTGTGCATTGTGTTATAAAATTTTTCAGTGCCATTTATTTTTATTTGGCCTGTGAAATACTTTGGGGAAGGCCTTCTCGTAAATGGCCCATAAAGTTTGACAGGAACTAAACCTCCCACTGTTTTTGTGACTGATATAAAAAAGAACCAACTTAGTTGGCACCCTTAATGCATGTTTTATGGGAAAAGGAAGACTGTCCCTCTGTACAAGCAGCCGATTCCCGAGCAGACCAAGTTCAGTCCTGTAAGCATCTTTTGTGGCCTTTTACGAGGTAAGGTTTTCCCTGTAAAGTTCTGGCCTCACCACAAATCACTTCCCTCTGGGCTCATCCATTAATAAGCACTTTCATTAAAATTCCACCTTTCTTAGAGAAACAGCCAAGCTAATTTAACAGGAAATTTACTTTCTCCATCGCCCTCACGTCTTTGACTGCAGCGACACAAGCCAGCATTGGCCAGAGACATCCTGTCCATTAGCATTTCTCCTTCGTGCACCTCTTTGCAGAAGCCACACTGTTCTTTGTGCTGTTTAGGGGAAGAGAAAGTGGGAAGGTCTCAGGACATCCACTTTGAAGATGCAGTTGCTTTCAGAGAAAAACCTAAAAGTGATTAGCCCATTGCATCTTCTGCTATCACCAACCTCCAAGGGAGCATGACACGGCCCCAGAAAAGCACAGGAATAGCAATGGAGGTCAAAAGCACTGGGAGCAAATAGCGATGACACTGGTCTAAGGGTTACTGGTCCAGTCAAACATACAGAAGATGGACAGCAAGAGGAGATCAGCTTAAGAGAGATTATGAGGGACAGGGTCACACAGACTGTGAGCAAAGACCTGGATCTCAGTCCACTACACAGTCATCACCCTCCTGGAGGTGTTAATGTGTCACTAGCAAGAGATCAATCCTATAGAAATAAAGAAAAACCCCAACCTCGTGACACAGACCACATTCCAGAAAATAAATTTTATCAGCATGCCAATACTTTATGAACAGAGAAGGAAGCTGAGTTCATCAAATACATTATCTGCATCCTGTATATTGGCAGACTTATAAGAATTAAGAACTTTTTTGGCTTTATTGTAAAAAATCCATTTTATTCCCTTTTGGCTTCAAAGACAAGCTTTCAGGTGGAAGGCTGTATATAACACCACTGTATTTAGAAATGAGAAACCAGAAACGACACTGACTCCATCTGTCCATAAAAAAAACATAGCATAAAAAATTCCATATGAATTTATTTTGCATTCTAGTGACGTGTATCTCTGTTTCACAAGAAAGTGTCCAGGGAAAATGACAGGTTTATTTTTAGCCTTTCTTTAATCTTTGCAGAGTATGGCAGCAGATTGCAACCCATCGTGAGTGTCCCAAACTAGGCTGAGATACACTGGTGAAAAAGAATGGGTTTGGATTGACTGTCATACTGCAAAGATATGGAGATGTTCTTCACAACCAGCCCCACTCCAGCTATAAGAAATTTGATCATATGCATTTCATTCTCAGTGTCACATATAAGTGGGAGATACATTTGTCACTGGATAATACATTCAGAATTAACAAGAAGAACTTGTCAGGTTTTGGCTGCAACCACCAGAGCTAAAGCCTAGAGCAAAATAAACTGTCAGATCAGAGCTTTGTTAGAAGGATTAAACCCATTCTTAAGGGTGGAGCTGTGGAAAAGCTTTTAAGCTTTATACTTACACCTGAAAGGTTTTAAACTGGGATTCTAACAAAGACTGACATGAAACAAATATTTTAAAAAACAACAGCTAACCTGACCTTGCGAGCAGGACCATCTCCAGAATCAGCTGTGTTGTGAACCGTACGCTGAGCAACCACTGCGGAGAAACCCTGGATCTTTCAGGCGGTCACTAATTATTGGCCACATTTTTTGGCATCTGCTCAAGTTGCTGTAGAATCAGTAACTGTTTTGTAAGTTCGTTTCATTACAGAACTACTACAGTAATTGATTTGCACAGTGGCCATATGGTAACTCATAAAACTTTGCACAGGGATCCCAATTCTGCAAATATTTCCTCCTGCACTTATGGGGAACAAAGCACCCTCTGGAAGTGAATGAGTTCAGCCGTGCTCCCAGCCTGCAAGCAAGCATTAGGAGGATCATACCATTGCATTGCAGCCTTTATACCACAGAAAAAAATGTTTTGCTACATTCAGTTAATTACAAAATTGCACCACATGATACCCTTGTGAATGAAGTAGGTGTTGCTGTACCACTCATGTTGCAGTTAGGGAAGCCAAGCTGTGACTCAGAGGTGCAGTGAGCTGTTCAAGGTCACACAGGAGCTCAGTCATAAATAGCACCCAGGTGCCCTGCTCTTGCCCAATTCTGAGCTTTCTCATACTGCTTGAACAGTATTTTGGGAGCTTGACTGGGGCTTCAAAGAGGTTTTGAACCCACTCAGTGTCTGGTCTGTCCTGCATCTGCTTCGCCCAGCCTGCTCTGAACCACAGTGCCCTGTTGTTCATTGCCCTCCTGCCACCTCTTGGTCGTCAGCTAGTCGAGCCAGGTACAGGCATCTCCTTACTGGCACCGGGGTAAGGAAACACGTAGTAACAGGCACTGGGTGAGATACAACGAGCAGCATAGCAATGCAAACATGGCAATGCATAGCAAATAACACAAACACTGCAGCAAGAAAACTGACAGACACCAAAGCAGCTCATGCTCATGGGTGGCTGCTGCTTGCTGGGAAGAGGCTGTCAGGGTCCCCCCACAGGTCCAAAAAAAGGTGCATCAAGAGCAGCATCTGGAGGCAAACAAACTGAGGAGGTACCTGCAAGACAAAACATCCTTCTACACTCCTAACAAAAAAACTCCTATCAAAGAGGCCACAAATTCAGTTGCCAGATGAAAGACTCCACTATCACATCTAACCTGGAGGCAAAAGGTTCATAGCATTTCAGTAACCTAGAAGCCTTTTATATCTATATCATCCATCAACCAAGGCCAGGTTGCATGGGGCTTTGAGCAACCTGATCTAGCAGAAAGTGTCCCTGCCCATGGCAGGGGGATTGGAACTAGATGATCTTTAAGGTCCTTGCAACCCAAACCATTCTGTGATTCCATGATCAATAAAACACAAAGTTGGGTCATTCAAATGCCTTGCAAAGCCCAGGCACTCAGTTAAAGATTTTCAGCTGGCTTTTCCTCACCTATCTGGGCTCAAGGCAAGATTTCTGGGCTCTGCAGTTGTGTGAGCTTGTGGGAGTTGAGCTTTACAGGACTGGACCCCAAGGAAGAAGAGAGCACCAGCTGCAGACCCTCTGGCTTTGCAGAGGCTACAGTCCAAGGACAAAGAGCTGAACCAAGTCTACACCACACAAGTCAGATGTTTTTCTAAAAGTGCCATAAAATGAATCCCGATAAGATTAAAGTTTAGTGATTCTGAGAGACATCAGATAGGATAGCATCAACGGTCTGGGATCACGAGAGCTGAAATCTAATCTCATTATGACATTGCTGTAGTCATCTAGGAATATAAGCAAGTGTCTTAAATTGCCTGTGTCTCTCTGCCACATAATGGGATATATCTCTATTGACTTAATCTGTCCAGGTTATCAAGTCATCAGAGCACAGCCTGTTCCTCAGCAGTGCAACACCCGCCACAGCTGTAAAGCCTCTAGCAGATAGCCTCTGACAACAATCTCATATTTAATGCTGGTCTTTATGTAGTGTAGACATTACTAAATTGTCTTAAGAAATATGTTTGGTTTTTTAAAGCAAGGAATCCTTATTTCATATTTGAAGCCAATTTTGGTCCAAAGAGGCTCATTTGCCCCACCTGGGAGGAAAGGTACTGTGTCACCACACCTTTTCTAGTGATCAGACCAGGCTATGAAGCATCAAACCTCCCAACACCTTTAATCATTATGTACCACAACCGTGCAGTATCACTCCTTGGGTAATGCTGTGCTGTTACCCCTCCTGTGTTTTACACCAACCTACTTGAGGGATGTGGGGACGGGGTGCTTTTTTTAATATTTGAACTCAGTTGTGATAAGTACTGTACACTCACTGAAATATCGATATAGCCCTGGTGGACATCCCTGCCAGGTAATTAGGTTTGTTGCTTTCACAAAAATGAAAGCAAATAAAATAAAAAAAAGTGTAATTATGGTTTGGAGAGCACTGGTCTCAATTTTTTTTTTTTTTTTTTCATTCTCAAAAGTCCTCTAGGGAAACAAAGAATGAGAGCTACTTATTGATTTCATCCTCCTGACGTTCACACACAAGACCTGCTGGAAAACAGGACCCCTTGCTAGAAATCACCACTGCCCTCAGGGCCCCCCCAGGGAAACAGGGAGGGGAAAGCAGAAGTGAAGGCACTCGAGTTTAAAAGGGAAAAAAGTAGAGAAGAGGGGAAAAAAGAAAAAGAGGGCAACAGTTTAGGCTTTCATTATAAGCACGGTTATATCAACAATGGCTGGGGAACAAAGGAAGCCATTTCCACTAGTTCCTGCTTCAATTAGTTATTTGAACTAGTGAAGATTGTGCCACTTTATCTCCCCCTTGTAACATAATCATTGTATTTTACATCTCATGAGAAAAAAGGCCTGCCAGAGGACGTTATCTGGCTCTGGGTCATACATCACAGGAGATAACATCGTTATTCATGTCAAAAGGGATGATCAAGGTCTTCCTGTTTTATCAGCGATTAGCCAGGAAAGAAAAGCTGCTGCTGCTGCTCTTGGCAGGTAGCCAGGCGCTGTATGAGTATTACCATAGCAGTGCAGCCGGCATCACTCACCGTGCAACTGTGCTGGGCTTTAGAGCCGCACAGAAACGGCTCTTTCAAAACCATTAAAATCCTGGCTAATAGGGAAGGCGCTGAGCTTTCATTAGCCGGCAGCAACAGGAGATGGCCTCCTTGAAGAGAGGGTCTGATCCTGCTCCCACCTGCAGTACTTGTGCTCTGGCATGTGCTGCTGTCTACCTCACTGGAGTTAAGACAGAGGGAAGCTGGCAGCCAAGCCAGGCTTTTAGCAACTTAGGATGGTCTGGCAGGTACCCAAGTCCCTTGGGTTTGAGCCAGACTGCCCTCTTCACCCCCAAATGCCCTCACCTCGGCTTTTGCAGTCTCCCTTTCCTTCCATCTGCTCTTCGTAGCCTTCTCTCTCATTCTCCCCTCAGATGGCATTGCGTTAAAGCTGGGGCAGAGCTCAGCCTCTGGCTTTGCCACTCGCTGAATTATTCCACGTCCCAAGCACCTTCCCTTGAGCTCAGAGCTCTTCACTCCTGAATGCTTAGCATATTCCCAATTTAAACATCTCAAGCAGTTTACCTACTATCTGAGAGCAACAGTAAAACCTACCCACCTTATCTTAGCTACAAGCCCAAAGGGAGTTAGAATTCAGCGCCTTATGCCTCGAACACTAACAGAAAGAAGAAAAACACTGCTATTTGAAAAATATACCATGTTGAACTACAGAGGTAACGTTCCACAGTGGCTTCCTGAAGTGACTTAGCTTTCCATGCCTGCTGCAGGGTTCATTGAACCAAGAAAGCCTTTCCACTCGCTCACTGAGCTCCAGCACTGGATCCTTCGGCAGTAACACAGCATCATGGAAATCCAGTGCCCCAAATCACCAGCCAAGACTCATCTGAACAGGCTTTTACTGTCTTCTCCCACCCAGCTGACAACAGAGAAGTCCATTCACCATTAGTACTGTTGTAAGCCAAAGCACATAGAAGATCCTGTGCATATGCCAGATAATTCATTTAAGACCAAATCTGTACAAGTTTTGAATGTTGCTAAAATGCAAAGATCAGCAGTGTGATTAACAAAAGCACGTAAGGAATACACAACCTCCTACTTTCGGGAAAAAGCTTCCTTCAAATGCATATTTTGGATATATCCATTGTGTGGATTTTGTACCTCTCCCCAGATCGTCTATCATTGGCCGGAGATGAGGAAAGACAAACAGGAATTGTGGTATCAAAACACTCCAATAGTTATTCCAACTATTTCAACAACAGTTACTCCAGCTCAGAGCCTAACACGCAATTAGGTTGTTGAGGCAGCCAGCCTGAAACTGGAAGAGTGTTAATAGCAAAAATAAAGTGTGAACCAAAACTTATTAAACCTTGCAATACGTTAAAAATAATAAAAGAAATCTGAGACCAAATGCCATTTCCCTTCAAAGGGAGATAAAATTAAAAATGACTCAGCAACTATGAGTCAGGACAGGAAACTTGTCACGGAGCCAGTGATTGTAGCTCCAGTGGAAATGGGCACAAGGGCTCCGAATTGCCGTCGCTGGCATGTGCATCATCACCAACTGTGCTAAACACGACACATTACCTGTCCGCAAAGCCATATAGGACAAGCTCACTATGAAGAACCTGAGAAAGTCAGATGTTTCTCCAGATAAGTTATGAAAAGGAAACATGACTACTAAAACAGACCACAAAAATAAGCCAGTTAAGCCCGCACAGCTGGGGCTCTTGCAGGTCACAGAGTTAAACAGAAAAACAGCAAGAGTTTGGGGGCAGAGCTTTTTCTAGAAGGGGTTGCATTGAAAGGTTGGGCAATGACCTGTTCCTGTCTCAGATGCTGATCTCTGAGCAATGCTTTCCTCCTGCCCACCCACAAGGCTAAGGCGATGATACAGAGCAAGATACTCCTTTTGAGTCTGGACACAAAAGGACTTTAACTGCAGGACATCTTGTCCGACCGGCTGACAGCTGAGTCATCCCAGCTATCTTGCAGCAGAGCCATGGCCTGGGACTGCCACAAAGCTCATGAAACCAGGGCTGGGAGCAGCACCCTGGAACTGGAGCTTGGGGTACCCCAGTGCAGCTCAGACCCAGACCCTCCTCCAGTGCCCCCCTCCTGCTCCCCACAGCACCAAGAGCAGGAGGTCCTTACTGCCTCTGCAGCTTGGGGGCACTCTGTGCCCGGGACCAGGGGAAAGCTCCATTGGAGTTTTGCTCTGCAACCCTCAGCTGATGTCCAAGCTGCCCATTAGGCAAATCATGGGAAGCTGAGCTGTACAGAGGGAAGCTACCTCCAATGTCAATCATCAGGACTAAGTCAAGCTGACAGCTGGGCTTCCATCCGCAGGCATCCTGGGCAAAACATTCAGTCCTCATGATCTCCATTTACTAGAAATCATGGGATCCAAACTGGGAAAAGCTGGCAAGTAAACTCATGAGTGGTTAGCAAACCCTGTGCTGCTCTTTTGGAGAAAGAGCCAGGAGATCACTGTCTAGATAGAAGAATTCATAAAGTCTTACTACAGAGATCATATAAGCCCTGCAGCCTTTAATAAAGCAATTGTAATTACAGAGGATTATTATTTTTTAAATCAAACATTTCAAGTACCAGGTATACAAAAACACAGTTGCACAAGCTGCCAAAAAGGAATCAAGCAAAATATGTAACTCTCCCAGTAATTAACATTCATTAGGGGTAATTTGCATGCGATCCCTCATCTGATCTAGCAATGCCAACCCTGAAGAACTGCCCAGTTTGTCCTTTGGGCATACTAGCCTTGCTCATATCCTGTCAAACCTTATATCCAAAGACCTCAAAACACCAGCAGAAAGGCAAGGTACTTGCTGCCACAGGAGGATTCTTATCAAGCATGTAGCAAACTCCTTACAGAGCACAGCGGCAGAAGCTACAAAGGAAAACCCATATCTGAGCTCTATTAATTAGTTGATGTATCATGAGTGTATTCTAATCTTTCTTTTCTCTTCAAAGGTGGTCCATACCATCCCTCTGGTAGAGTCCTCCCAGGAAGCAAAGCCTCTCTTGCAGGATTTCCCTGCCACCCCTCGAGCAGTTTCCCACAGCACTCAGCCCTGCACTTCCCATCAGGAGCACCACCGCCCACAGAGCTCCAGCCCTGCAGATGGGGCCCACAGCCCCCAGTTAACCAGTTCAGCATGACAGCTGGGGTCTCTCTGGGAGTAAAGCCAGAAGCACTGGGCTGGATCCAACCTGGCAGGGCCAACCTGAGCACAGACCAGCCCCTGATCTTAGCTGGAAAGGTCTGTCACAGATAACTACTTCTACAACTGCCCTAGCAAAACTTTTTGGGGTTGTGTAACAGATATTCAAATACCAGGGAGATGAAATCCATCTGCAAGGGTTTCTTGTGGAAGAACTGTGCACTATAGAAATTGTACATACTGCTCTTAGCCAGAAGTGTTATTTTGCATGGGCTGCACCACATAGATATTTTTATTACTACACTTCATAAAATAATTCTGAAGTTTCCTGGAAAATCCTGTTTCACATGCCACCAACAAACACAAAGCTTGCTCCAAGCAACTCCTGACACATGCAGGGGAGNGAGCCTTTTCAAAAGCTGTATCTTTCACCCACTGCAGAGATAAGAGCCATGACTTGCGATGGATGGGGCCATCACTGGAGTCCCGCTCATGCAGTGCTTTCCCAGAAAACTATACACTCACTCCATCAGGGGATTTTCTTGGATCTCACAAACAGTGTAGACAGTTTCCCATATAAGCTTCCAGATACACCACGCGAGCAACATGGTCCCCTCTGCTATCCGATAGCTCCCACCTATAGCCATTCTGTGACTGTTGTAGCCAAAGGGGAACCAGAAGGGACTCTCCAGGTGGAAAAAACATACCTCAGTGTGCTGGTCAAAGTCCTCCTGGGTAATCAGCCCCCCCTACTCACACTCCTCCTCACCCTGTGATTTTCACTTCTAACCTGCAACAGTTATACATCAACACCGCAGAAGGGATCCCCATTATCTGAGCCCACACACATTTGTTTCAGCCCATCCTGCTTGCACAGACATTGCTCACAAACATGGTTTCATACCCTGGATCGCTCCACGGCATCTCCAGCAACTGATGTTTGTGTCCCAACTCCAGACCTGGAGCACCACCTCTCCACACCACACCAGCACTGCAAGGGTCAGCAGCGATAGGGTCAGCCCAGCAGCATCAGCTGGTAGGAGAGGAAAAACACTTTAAAAAAAGCAGTATTTTAAATAAACGCAGCACAATGGCTCTGCTCAGGAGTGCTGCTATTAAGCAGCAGCTTAGAGGAAAACAATGTCTGGTGAAAAAGCATTTTAAGGGGTGCTTGTTTATTCACCGATTTCTTCGGTGATTATCAGCTTGGCAGGCGTTAGCAAGGCATATCAGAGCTCTGAAAAATGACTTTTAAGTCTCATACTGTGAGAAAGTAATAACTGGCTAATAATGCAATGACTTTTAAACCACATTTAACAGGGGATATTAATGAAGATATTCCCTAACTTCTACATTACTGATATTGATTATATCTGTGTAATGAGGATAGATGGGATTTCAATTTGAGAGTTAACCCAATTGCTGAAATAATTGATTGGAGATGAAAACACTTCCCCAAGTCAGTTACCTTTTGGTTCTTTAGAAATGTTGACTTTGAAACACATTAACAGATTACTGAGATCTTAAAAGAGAACATCTCAAATTCCTCCTCCATGTTTCAGTGTAGCAGGTATTTCCTCAATGATCTCTTTGTAAATTTACTACAAGTGTCTCACACAGAAGGGTATGGAACAAATATCTAAGTCTGAGAAGTTGTTAATTTTGTAAACCTTAACTGAAGTTTTTACCACTGAAAATCTGAGGGGCTTCAGACAGGATCTAACTAGAGAAACAAAAAAAAAAATCTCCAGTTACTGTATATCCTTAGGAGCCAATGGAGGACTAGAAGTAACCAGTGTGAAAAGAAACCCGTCTGACACAGGTGGTACAAACCTCTAAAAACATTTGGGAAAGCAGGGCTAAGAGTGGTGGGAGCCACAGTGGTGGCCACCAAAGGCAGCCCCCAAAGCCCGCAGGGGTGGCCACGCACAGCTCCCTGGCACAGAGCACCCATGCAAAGTGCTGCCCCAGCCCCACTTCCCACGGGAGGGGGCTGTGCCGCCCTGCCAGGGCAACCCCCTCCTCACCTCCTGGCTTGAAGAGAGCATCCCTCAGCCAGCAGGAAGCCTGGGGCAGAGGAGGAAGAGACAGCTATCGGGCAGGAGGCATTACAGCCCCAAACGGCCTCTTCAAACAGCTGCTGGATGGAGCAGTTCAGAGCAACCACGCGGCCCCGTTCAAAACTGGCCATAGCTTTCCACAATTACACTCCCACAAAGCACAGGTTTTAGGAAGATGAAGACCAGAAGCTCCGTGACTTTCCATTCAGCACTAAACAGTGTGGGGTTTAGAGTTTGGGGTTTACAGATTTTTTTTTTTTTTTAACTTTTTTTTTTTTAAAGCAGCCCCCCAAAAGCTCTGCCAATGCTTAGGGGAGGAGAGGCTGTCTCCCGGGGAGGGAGGTGTTTAAGTTAAGAGCAAAGACTTGCACAGCTTTTTTGCTCACAACTTTACATACGCCATCAGTAGCCATGGATAATTTATTGACAAAATTTGTGGCAGATCAGACAAGGTGTTTGTGAGATATGGGACTTTGAAAAATGAGGTGCAATTCAGCCTTTGAAATATTCCTCTAACAATTTATCGAAGAGCCATATCTCAAAACCTACTTGGCCTAGAAACTTCAAGTTTGTTTTATTCAAGAGTCCTTGGCTAGATTCAGTGCAGAGGAATACTTCAGATAAGGTCAAAGTCTTATTTACTATAGGCTTCCCCCTCCCCCAATTTTTTTCTTTTTTTTCCCCTTCCTTAAGCCAATCAAACATTCCTTCAGTCTGGAAAAAAACATAAGACACGCTTTGCCAGGATTTTGGAAGGGGTTAGCTGCTGCTTGGGGATGTGGACACAAACACACTAGCAATGCTCAATTAGCTAAACTTCCAGAAGATTAATACTCGCTCCCCAGCTAGTCACTGGGATCTGCACACATTGGCGCTTGATTCACTCTTGCTGGAGGAACAGAGACACCAGTACAGACAGATTTTTGTAAACTATGTGAGCCAAAATCACTCACATTCAGAGACTGCACACATCAGCCCAAGCAGCAGCCTCCCCGCACACTGACAGTGGAGGGGCTCTCCAGGATCAGGACAGGAGATTTCCAGACAAATCTCACACCATTTTAAGAGAAAGAAGAAAACCCTTGGGTGCAGCATTTGTTATCAAGGTTTTCTACATGCCTCATGGCTCAAATGCTCAACTCCAGCCTCATCTTGAAAGCAACCCAGATCTACACAACAATGAGTCTGCTGGAACCAGTGTTTAGAGATCTTTGCTAACTCAGATACTCTAGTTACGTTCAGGGTGTGTCTAGGCAGGAGGATTTATCAGCATAAACAGAGAGCATCAGTTCAGCTTTATGATAACATAGTGAGACAGGTTTCACCCAGAGCCCAAAAGGAAACTGGGAGTAGAGTTTCATTTCACTGCAGCTATTTTTAGACAAACAAAAATACAAAGTCTGCAACTGCTGAAGCGTAACTTCATCCCAGGTTAATGGTAGTTAATTTAGTTCATTACAGTCTTTTGAAAAAAAAAAAAATCCAGAACTCCAAAGTTCTACAAATTTTCCTCATGGCATGATATCTCCACTTAGTTTCTAACATTTATACAGACAGCTTATCTCAGCTCACCTCTCTGATATCAGCACTGGTTTCTGGCAGATAAAAGGCACTCAAGCTCCTGGAGTCAGGGTAGCAAAAGGAGAGGGACAACAGCCAACCCCTTCTCCAAGTATCAGGAGACATCACCCAGCTTTCCCAATCAATGCTTTGGCTGACAGCCAAGGCTTCAGGCTCCTCATCCCCACCACTGGACTGGGACCAGGACCTTCTCTCTGACCCTTGTTATCACCCCCTGCTTTATCACTCCCATAAGTAGTCCTCTGCCTGCATCACCTGCCCCTCATCTGTATTTGCCTTGCACCAGCATTGGCTGTAAATTGCCATCCGTAGCAGATGGATTCAACTTCTTTTGACCTTACAATTTCAATAATCAGGTAGGCTTTTCACCTGTCAGCTACCTTGACAAGAAAATTGATGTTGCAAATAGGAAAAAAACCAGCAAGGAGGAGGGGAAGAGAGTGGAAGGGGTGAGGAATGACAAGCCTTTTCCTATCTTGCCCCAGGTGAGTGTTGCAAATTGGCAGCAGCGGTAAGGCAGTCACCCAGGGTTACCATGCAATGATTTGAGTATTAACAAGCATCCTTGCATTGTTTTCATCCATAATGTATAATTAACCCCTTGGAGCCAAGGAGTCTGGCAGTGTCATTGTTAGGGCTGATGTAAAAGGCGGCATGGCATGTTGCACTGGGAATTCCTAACAGCCCACCATCAAAGGTTTAATCATAAGCAATTTATGCCTTCACAGTTTATTATATATTGGAGCTTGCTGGAACCTCTCCTGTTACCATGCACCAACATGCAACAAATCTGTGTAATCTCCAGTTGAGTGCATTGTCTCACAAGTGCCCTTTCCCCATAGAAAAAAGAAGCTGTAACAAGATATTTTTAAACAGTCTAGACTGTAAATTGAATAGGAGGAGGTGGAGGCTGAGAATGAAAGATATGAATGTAGCTCCTTTAATGTAGGACAGCACATATACATTAACTCTTGTGGCTGTTTTGGAGCACCCAGAGGGAAACCTGAAAGGAGAGGTTTAACTTTTCTGGGCTTTAAAATGCTTCTGTTAAATATGTATATATTACTTTTCTCAGATGAGATTTCTTAATACCCAATATATGCATTGCACCAGCAGGTAAACAGGTTAGGTAACAACAGAGAAACATTTATTAAGATACATACTCCATAGGAGCAGGCTGTCCAAAGGAAACTGCTGGGACTTAGTTTTTATACTGATAGTGTCAGCTCCAAGAAACTCTGAGCTCCAAGTCCCTTGGTGCTAACTGCTGCACATCTGCCCTGAGCGCATCCCCCAGCGCTTCCTCCCAGACTTCAGCATTTGGTAATTTTGGCAGGACTTTGCTTTTGTTGGTTGGTTCATTGATGATTTTTTTTTCCTCCGCTGAGTGTTGAATGGGTACATATAATTTTCAGCTGGTCTGCAGACAGGGAAAGTAGCTTCTCTGCTGGCTCCAGCACTGGTTCTGCATGGGTCCATCCCCATGCATGAGACTGGTGAGTTGAGCCTGGGGAAAGTCATGAGATTAGCCCAAACTTCTTCATATTTGAAGAAATAACAGATTCCAGCCATCTGGGGACATCACCCTCTGGCTCTTTTTTGCACTGGTGCTACTGATGTATATTTGAAGGACAAGACAAAAAAAAACCCCAAAAAACAGGAGCCAAGATTCTCATGTAATCAGCTAAATCAAAAAGTTGGATTTCAATATTGCAGAAAATCTCACAAAGCTTACACTCTGGGCAGCAGCAAACTGGGGGAAACTGAAATATCTTTAGTTCCAAACCCAAAAGTTAATAACCCAAAGTACTTTATTGGTTTAAAACAGTCTGCTGAGACACCTGCATCCAAGACAGCCCTGCCTGGGCCACCATTTAATCCATGGAAAGCACGCAGACAACAGAGAGGAAAAATGCAGTGTTATGTTACAGATGAGGAACAAGAAAATTAAGCGACTTGCTTTAAATCACAGGCAATATATAACAGAAATGGGGACTGAATTTGGACCTTGTAAACTGTCATCTGAGATTATTGGCATAAAAATGGCACTCGGTGCCAGAAAAAGGACAGAAAAGTCACCCAGAAGTCACAGTGTTAGCAACGACAGGATGGCTCCTAGATAACATATGTAAATAGATCTTCATTGCAAAATGTAGCAGGATGTTTTTCACATTATCACATTTCAAAGGTAAGGTCTCAGTATGGACAGGGATGCTTCCAAATAGGGAGGATTTACTGACACTTGTTCTGCAGCAAACACTGAGCGGGGAGTTTATCTTTGCTGTAACGATGGGACTGGAGGAATGGGACTGTGTTATCTTCATTCAGGCCTTGGAGTGACACAGTAGCTCCTCCAGCAACGACTGCAAGAGATAGCAGGATCGCATGGCATAACATCTGCTGTGGGAAACGTCTTCTCGAGGGATGACTCAGCTCTTCTGCTTTCCAATCTGCAGAGGAAAAAGGAAGAAACTTCAGACTAGACCTTTTAAGGTTAATACGTGGAGAAACCACCGATACACCATGGACTACTTCCTATTATGTGCTTGTCCTGGGCAGGTTAAGGGGAGTGCTCCTCTCTGGATGCCCTTTAGTGTGGGTTGGGGACAAATGCCCATCAGGAAAGGACTGGATATAAAATACTGTGTCTCAGAAGGGGGGGACAGGCTTCCTCCAACCTCAGTGTTCAGCAAAGGGACCTTAATACAAAGATGAGAGAAGAAGTCCGTTGCAACCATTACAAAAGACCATGCTGAAAAAAGCAGCAACTGGCAAGGAACCACCCTGGGGAGCTGGGTACAAGCCCTGATGATGGTTCATTTGGGGTGGATGCTTTCTGCTTGAAGTCTTTTCTTATTTAAAAATAGAAGGAAAAAATCAAAGCTGGGCTAAACTTGAGCATCCCAAAGGTAAAGATTTGCGAAGTGCTTCCACCTCTGTCCCATCCCACCTGCAGGGCTGACAGCAACTGCCCCAGTGTGGGGAGCACTGAAGGGATTGTCCCTCAGACAGATCCTGAGGAGAGAGATCTGCTGTGCCTGCAACCCCACTGGATTTTTTGGCAGCCAGAGTAAAAGTGTCTTGAAATTATGGAAAACCGTGAATAGTGTTGAATTGAGGTAAAAAAAGAATTGCAAAGAATCCAGCCAAACAGGCATATTGCTCAGTTCCCACTCAAAATCCATCTCACACATCCCTCCTATAGGGCTGTGCATCATATCTTTAAATCTTGTAGAACCACCTCCTTTCTTCCTGCAATATTGTGCTGCGGATGTCTGTGCCGTGCTACCAGGGCATTTTCCCTGGTGGGTGGGAATGAATTATGTATCCATTGCTCCACAATGCAAACTCTCACAGCAGAGGAAGCAGAGGTCACAGAGACATCGTTTGCCGCTGCTAACCCTTGACTACGCATTCACACTGAAAGGTGGGGTTCGAGCAAATATCCTCGCTTCCCACCCCAATGTACACTCCCAGCTGGATTTACATCAAAAAGCAAATGCAAGAGACTAAGCCACTTGATGTAATCAGGCAACAGCTGTAAAAGGAGAAGCAGCAGTGGGCTGCTGGTGAGCACTGGAATGCCATTCATCTCAGCTGAGGCTGTAAGTGAAGCCAGCTGCTGCTTAGAGGTGGTCTGGGGGGTTTTGTGGGGACCAGCCCATGTCTCCAGCATTTTCTCCACTGCAGGTTGGATTCCAGACTCAGCTCTCATCTTCTGCTCCACAGCCAAGCGTGAAGTCCTTAGTACCCCTCCTAGAATGATCAGAAAATGGGGGAAGCTGCCAAGAGGTGGTGAGGAGCTCAGCAATACAGCCATGTGCACTGCTCCTGCATCCTCATCTGCAGAGCACCAACACCCCGCTCGCTGCAGGGGTGTCCTCCCCACCCCGCAGTGGCTTGTCCCCAGCGTGGTGGGAAACACCAGGGTCTAGAAAACCCAGGTTCAGTACTAGAAGAACTGTCCACCAAGGAGTTTTTCAGTGATGGGTGAGTTTTCATCATCGCATTTTTGGTATGAATAAAGGCAATTTAAGAACATGGCAATTGCTTCAGGCAACAAGCAGTTATTTTCCAGTGGGGTGTTCACTTGCTTTTCCCATGATGTTAGGAATAGTCTAAAATTCTGGCCCAGCATCTCCCTTCCACTTTGCGCTTCAATTCTCTTTCTAAACTTGGCAATTCAGGCTATTCCGCCAAGAGAAACAAAGAAGAAACCTCAGCTCCTCCCTGTCCTAGGTGTAGTTAATTGCCTCTGAGAAGAGACAACTCCACCAAGAGAGAAAAAGACAGAGTCTATAAGATAAAAGCCCTTATTCTGATTTTTTCAGACTTCTCACACATCCTTTATCCACTCCTTTGAACAGCTACTGTCATATCAAAGTTCATAACACCAAAGTTCATAACAGTGCTATCCACCCAGGAGCTAATAATTCACATGTCTCACAACCAGGAAGTAATCTGGGCTTTGACCTCCCCGTTCTGGGATCCATGTTAACAAATGACTCTTTCCAGATCATTCCTTGCATATCCAAGCCGTTTCCCTTTACTGCGAGAAAGGCCATGGTTAGTCAAAGAGGCACTAAGAGGAAATAAGTCATTAAACTCTAAACATTCAAAAAAACCCATATTCAGTTTAGGATAAGCAGAACTGTTGTAATCTCGATTGCTTTGGTTTCCGTTGCCAACCCCGCAGACACACACACCCAGAAATCAAACATTCCTCTGCACATCAGAGCAGGGATTGTGACAGAGCAAAAGAGATTTTTGTGGGTGTGTTTCACTATCTCCCCTTAAGCCTATTCTGTTGGCATCCATTAAGACATCACTGCACATTATTAAGATATCTCTTTATTAGCATTAGCTAAATTACACTCCAATTTTTTTCATGGGCAAAACAGATTTCTTTACAGCTGCGCAATGTCAATAAGTGCTCTATGAGATGAACCTCAACCTCACATATGTTCAGCTTAGAAAGAAGTGTAGCTGAAATTTGAAGTGTCCGTCATGCAGAAGGAGACCTGACACAGAGACTGTACTTTTCCATCACGTTCTGGCTGCTCCCTAAACGTGAGTGCAATGTACAGACCTTCAGCTGAGCAGAGAGCCTCCTAGGAAAGGGTATAGAAGCTATTAAAGTTTAAAATGCAATCATGTGCGTGAAAGAGAGGTCATTCCTTCACACCACTTTGAGTTCGAGCAAAAGAAGAAAAAGGGAAAGTGTCTCAGCTGATTAGAATAGGTCAATGGAAAAGGAATAGAAAACCGGAGAGGTGGAGGAGAGATCCCAAAATAACTTAGACTGCAATGAATGTCACTTGGTGTCCACAGGATGCCCAGCACAAGGAGACAGGCAACCTGGTCATGACACAGTGACGACCGGCACATCGCTTAGGCTCTCCCAGCCTCAGCTTACCCAGAGAAGCTGGGTGAAGGCAGGGCAGGGTTACACACCAGCTTTGCACAGGGCTAAGCTTTTCTTCATGACCATTAGCATTTCAAGGTGAAAAATGCAAGATGAGAAGCAGCTCATGTGTAAATAACCATCCACTGGTCAGGGGCTGACCTTTGTCCTTCCCCTGTGCCAAGCTGCTGGCACGGGGCAGGGATGCACAGGGACAAGGGGACAGAGTGGGAAATGCCTCCCACCCTTCCCACAGCCTGTCTGCGCTGCACACTCACCTCGAGCACGCCTGTCCCACGCATGGCCCCGCAGGAGGAAAGGCTGAAACATGAAAGGTATAGACGTTACACTTGGGGGATATTTTTTTTTTTTTAATTCTACAATGCACTCAGATGAATTATGTGTGTCCCTCACCAAAGGCAACGAAAGACAGGGGAGTAGAAGGACAAAATCAAACTCCCAGCTATTCCACGTGTGCAGCTCAGATGGAACAGGTCAGAAGAGGCAGCCTGC
Source organism: Pandion haliaetus (assembly GCA_013401275.1). Taxonomy (NCBI): domain Eukaryota; kingdom Metazoa; phylum Chordata; class Aves; order Accipitriformes; family Pandionidae; genus Pandion; species Pandion haliaetus. Next base: position 544,237 of record VYZV01033122.1, read on the forward strand.
TATATCAATACAAGCAGGACAAATAGTGAGAGAGGTAAGGGATAGCCTCACCCATGCCCCATGGCTCCCTTCCTCACCCTCCATCTCCACAAAACTTTTCCACAAAGATAGGCATGTTATTTTTTAACAGCAAAACTCCAGAATAATTGGGGGGAAGTGGTGAACTGTGACTCTTTAGCAGCATAAAGTTCTACATGTATTTTTCATAAAATAATTCATTCTTAACCCAGGTCTCTGTCAAGCTCCAGTGTTGGCTGAGACTTGTAGAAGCAATAATTTATAAATTATGAACAGGAGCAAACAAACAGCTTTTTCAGCATCTGCCATTGCTTGTGAAAGAAATATATGTAAAGCCCCGGGAACCTCAAGGTGTCAACTGAAGAAACTTGCTAGTACAAGTTTCCCCATCAATCAGACTGACCAGCATGTCCAACCACAGCTCAGAGTAGCAGAAAACAAATGCTTCCAACAAGCTGCTCTGTATTTGCTCTGGTGACTAACAGCTCAGGGGGGGGGAAAAAATTTGCAAGCAATTTATGAGTGGAAAAAAAGCTAACACTTGAATATTATTCATTGCAAATTATTCATGCTCTTTTTCATGCAAGTAGTCTGTCCATTCATCAAAATTTTTGCTCCATCCAGGGCTGGGAAACAAGCTCTTAGTCATTTTTATTTTCTTGTATTGCACTCAAGGTATAATATGTAAGGAAAGTCATGTTCTGCTGGTACACAGGCAAGGGACAGAATTACACAGAAGCAAAGCTGCAGGCAGCGGAGCCATGGGGCTGCAGGCAGCTCTCCTGGGGAAAGGAACAACACTGGTGGGGGGTAAATTCACCGAGGAAGGGCTGTTGCCAACGCAATGGGGAAAAGTGAAGCTTCAGAGCACGCTCCTCCTTCAAACACTGTGACTTCTGAAAGGTGGTCAGTGGAAAGCAGGGTGCAGCAGCGGAACCCTGCCATCACCTGCAGCCCTCCAGCACCCCACACCAGTGCAGAGGGTCCCAGCACCCCAGGGAGCCTCCTTACACCCAGCACATGGCTCAAACATTAAGGGCACGATGCTTCCCCTCTGCAAACCCTGGGCACTTGGCCCTGTTTTTGGGGAGACAAGACAGTGACACAGTGGAAAGATTTGGATTTTCCATCGGTGGTCAAAAGCACCTTAGCCCTGCTGCGTAAGACGAGCGGTTGGTGGTGTGCGCAGAAGGCAGACACATGCACCTGCACACAGATTGAGTCATTGCATGTGGCAGGTAGCAGACGGGTCTTTGCATGCATAATTATTCAATCTACATTTGTGATAATTGCCTGGGCGAATCCAGCATGCAGGCGGGTGTTATCCTGGGCTCGTTAGACTGCTGATATAAAAAAAAAAAAAAAAGTCAGACTTGCTTATGCATTCCTGTTTTGTTGTTTTTCCATTTCATTGATTAAAATGTGAGAGTGAATTTAGCCTTAATGAATGTCAAGGACTCTCTTGCTGGAAGTAAAACTAGTTCAGGCAGTGCTCTGCAAACTTTCCGCACCAGGCTGTGCCAAGGCAGAGTGTCCCAACTTGCCGAGCTCCCTGCCCCAGCCAGCGCTGCCAGCGGGGCAGGGCACACGCGACAAGGATGCTGGCTGCCCAATACCACCGCGTCCCAGCCCTGTTCATCCCCATGTGCTTGGGTTGCTCATCGCAGGGATGAAGTCAGGCAGCCCAACAGGAAAACAAGCCAACCCAGGCTTTCCCGGAGGCATCATGTAGAAATGCTGTGACCATCGGTTTGCTGCCAGAGCACTAACCCAGTACAGCCCCAGCCCGGCCAGGGGCAGGCAGCTCCCGCTCTGCTCTTGCAGAGCAAAATGTTTACCTATAGGTAAAGCCCTGCCTTTCTGCAGCAGCTGGAAAGTAGGTTGAAATACAGGAAACATGACATCATTTGCCTTCTCCCAGCACAAGATAGATTAACTCCTTTGTAAGGGGAAGCAGTGGTGAGAAACACACAGCCCCAGCAGTAAATTCCACTATTACAGAGACACATTTATTGGGAGATAACAAAAGAAAGCTGCTTCTGCAGTGACTTTTTGGATAGAAAAAAGGAGACATCTATTTTATTCTTTTGAAGTAGATACTGTGTAGGAAATGGCTAGCTTTTTACAGCTGGCTGTGTTTTCAACTACAGCTTTCCCCAAACCTGCTCCTGAAGCTATGTGCTATATGAGTCACTCCATCAAATAAAGAGCAATAATAAGTTATTGTGGGCACCAGACTTTTAGATTTCTCCGTCTCCTCATCTGAAGAATAAAAATTACCCCCCTCCTGACTTCTTAACTTTGTTGGCCAAACTTTAAAGCTGTGGCTGAAAACCAAGCAAAAGTACCGAGCATGCTACTGTAGTGCAACTGGTTTCATGTAGTTCAAAGTCAACATTCCTGGGTTCATTTCCCAGCTCTACCATGGCCTTTTCTTTTCCTTTCTTTTTTCATTAAACCTTCAGCAAGTCATGTGATGAGTTTCTCCTCTGTAAAACAAGCCTGTCCTGAAGGACACCAAAAGGTGCAGAAATTCATATGAGCAAATTGCTTTAAATCGTTCTTTGCTTGTAGGTAAAGCCAAAGAAATGAATAATGAAATTTGTTACTTCTTCCTGAAGAGATTTTAATCTGAGGTAAATGTAACCCCCCAATGGCCCTCACATCCAGCAATTTTTTTTAGGATAGAGCAGGAAGCTGGTCAGATCAGGGCCTTTGAAAGGTCACGTTGGCCACACCAAGGTGCTTCTGGTCAGCCCAGGTTAGTTTGGTTGAGTTCACCATAGGAAGATTTAACAGATTTTCTTCATTCAGGCTCTTGCTATGCTAGTTTCTGCATTTTCCTGTTTCTCATACCAAAATCCCCCTCATATCACCCAGCTTCATCCCTGCACCTCCACTTCTCACTGGCTTGGATGGCTGGGGACAAGATGAAATGTCCCATCAGTGCCGCTGCAGAGAGGACGGGTAATTTTGGCGCTGCTTTGGGTGGCGAGGGCAACTTTCTTTGTCTGCAGCGGCTGATGGAGCTCCAAGCCTTGGGCTTTACACCCGCAAAGAGAAAGGAAACCACCTCTCCCCGTGCCTCTGTACACACCGCTAATTCCCACAGAGCCAGGGAGCCTGCCAGGAAGGAGTTTTTACAAGAGAGCAGATCCTAGTGAGGTCTGATTTCTAGTTGGGAAATGCATTATGCATCTGGTACCTTAGGGAATCTGTGGAGAAGGCTGGGAGAGGCTGGCAGTGGGTAGCTATTAAATATATTGCAGCTATTATTATTATTACTGTTGAGAAGGCAGGCACTAGGATATCACTGAGGGAGGCTGAAGAGAAGAAATATAAGCAAAACACAAGCAGCACATAGGAAATTAAACCATCTTCAGAAAGTAACCCAGGGAAATGCAAAACCAAAGTAAAACTAGCTGGAACAGGCAATTTTTCTGCAAATGTTTCCACTTTCAGCCCTTCGCCCGCTCCTCAGTACAATCAGAGCCCCATTTTGCACTAGAGTGGAGTGTTTAAACCTAGCAGAAATCCAGCAAAAGTAAAGGTTACATGCTCAGTGTGAGATTTTGCAGCCAAAAGAGCTCATTGACTCCAGGGGTCCCTGGGTCAGAGATACACTTGTACAGATTTGGTTGGAGTTATTCCAGAAAGGATGTTGGCTTGTTCTCAGTGGCTGTGCTCGTGCAGCCATGCGTGTTTGGGAAAACATGGGACCACGATACCCTGAACCGTGAATGTTGGTTCGCACAGATCAAAGTTGCCATATCCCTGTAGGGCTGCAGTTTGGCAGACGGAGGAGGTGGTCTGGGGGCAGGAGCAAGCAAATGGCAGAGCAGGCATTTGTTCCCTGGTTTTAGCAGCAATATTGCCTTAAATGCAGTATTTCCTTAGAAATAAGAATTAAGGCTATTCTAATAACATCTATTTTAGAGTCAAAGGCACCATCCAAAGCCCACCGAGGAAGAGAGGGAGATTCCCAGCATGCCAGAGACTCCCAGGGGATCCCCAGCAAAGAACAAACCAAATTAAGGCTGCTACCTTTGGAAATCAGATTTCAAGACAACTACTGCAAAAAAATTGCTGTTTGCGTCACAGTCCCTAAAACTGCAAAATTCTGCCTGTTGTTATTCCTCAGAGATGCTGTGGTAGTGCACGTTTCTGTTAATACAAATAACCCTTTCCACCCATAAATATCCCTCTAGCTTTCAGACACTCCTCAGTTTTTTCTGTTAGTATCCTAGATCTGCTACTGCTATAAGGAAAACGTACACCAGAAGAGCATCCTTATTATTCCTACTTGTAAAGATTGTCATAGGAAAGTAGATACCACATGACCTAAATGCTGTACTTGATGGAAGTAAATCACTACATTCTCACTTAAAATATGATGGCATTCAGAAGCTCATGTCAAAATCTGGATCTCTCTGTGCATGAGGCAGCACAGACTTCCAGCAGATAACCCCTATACAAAAAGCAGAAGGAAATGGAATAAAGGTGTGTTGAAAGCACACCTTTATTCCATTTTGTTAAAAGAAGAAGAACTTTAGACATGTTCCCACTCCTTTCTTCTAAGGAAATCAATGGGACTATTGTCAACATTTTCTAAAGAAGCAAGATCAGGCCTTTCACTGAACACAGCAAAACAGAAAGAAATACACTTTCCCTTCCCTGGAATACTGCATGCTGCTCAGCCAGCCTAGCCACTCTACCAAAGGCAGGCAAAACAGCTGCCAGCTGTGGCATGTTGGGACCACACCACAAATGCCAATTACACTAAGAAAATTCAATGTACATGACTTTGAAGCAGCAAGGCCCAGCTCAGGTGGTCAAACCCTTCTGGATACTTGGCAAAGCCTTTACCCATGCCAGGGGTGCTCTGCGTCCTTCTCCTCTTGCCACGACAGAACTGAGAACATACATTTGCCACCCACTTCCCTCCTGCACTCCTAGGGACAGGCAGGTATATGGAGTTAAAGCTCTGCCCATGCATCTTTTTCAAAACTCTATTTCCCAGGGAATTCCAAAACAAAATTGTTTTTATTCCAAGTTAGACTGGAAGTTTCCAAATAGAAATTACATTTATGCTGAAACACACGCCAGGCTCCAGTGCAGACCAGCCCGCAACAGCTGGGAAACTGGTGCTTCCTTTGCTGGAGGAGAGCGCAGGGCATCTTTTGTTTCACACAGCACATTGCACCAGCAATCTTATATCTGCCACCTGCTATTATTTTTATGGGATTTTGATGAATGAACCATTGCCTACTTTATCAGGTATTTGCTTCCACAGGACGGTAATGTGTGCTTCTGCTGAAGCTGCTCAGGGAGGTTAACGCACCCCATCCGTCTGCAGAGAAAGGTAAAATCCCAAAGCGCTCCAGAGGCAGCTTCCAGCATGCAGGAGATGCAGTAGCTCTCTGTCTCCAAACTGCAAAGATGCTGTCCAGTGAGGTGTGCAGTGAGAAGGCAGCTGTAGGCTTTCCCCCAAAGGTGGCACACTGAGTAGATGTCCACAGCAGAAGGGTCCCACCAGGAGCCCTAACGCAGCCCTCCTCCACCCTCTCCCTCACAGTGATCATGTGCGTTCCATCACCGAGGTGTTATCAAAGCTGGTGGTGAAGGGGCCTGCGAGCTCCACCATGGAGCAGCTCCACCCCTGCCAATGGCCCAGGCTGGCAGCGGGGCCCGTTCCAGGGAGAGATTGGTTCAACCCAGCCCTGCACCGATGCCTGCACCGATAGCCAGCTCCATCCCAGCCACCCTGCAGCTCCCCAGTGCTCCTGCCAGCAGCTTTCCCAGTGCAACCCTTCGTCAGCACTCCATGCGCTCAGCAACGAAAATGAAACTTTCTTTCATCAGGCTTGTCTAGCTCCAGGCTTGGTTTGTGGGCAGGTCAAGGCTTGTGAAACACACGACGTAATTGACTGCAAGGTATTTGGTGCTGCCATGTGGCTTGTTAAACCAGGCGGGGATTTCATTTTCCCTCCAACTTCCTTTGAAAAACCCAGCCCCAAGGTTTCTCTTTCCATAGCCTGCACAAAGGGAAATTTGGGAGAGGATCTGGGGCAGATTTGCCTGTATGGGGTTTTAGAGCTCTACCTAGTCTGTACAGCATCCTTCTCTCTACGGCACGGCATGATGTTCCACTTGGTCAAATGCTATTCCCCTTTTATCTCTTAATTTCCAGTCCTGCAAACAGCTACATCTGCCAAGCTGCACGTAAACAGAATAATGGGTTCTCTGGCCAGCAGGAAGGTATGACTCATTAATTGCTTTACACCGCAGTATAGAAAGCCATCAGTGTCTGCTATGGCCAATCTCCTTGTAGAAAAGATATACTTGTATTTTTCCAAAGAAGCTTCTGTGTGCTCTGCCACTGTTTGCTATGCAAATTTTGGTGTTAATTGCACCAAAATGAGAAACATATTACTTAAATCAGTGCACTCTTCAGATGGGCATCAGTGCATGTGTGTGATATTCTGCCAGATGTTATTTTATTACTGCAGTTTAATACCTAACCATCTGCTTCCTTCTTATTTTGTCATGGTTTGTATTCTCCCTGGGACCTCTTTTCTGTTACACTGGCTTTTATCATCTGCATTATGTATTAGTATGGCCAAGGCTAAAGGCTGGCAGTATCCCGAGCACAGTATTTGCGCAGAGAAGAAAATGAGCAGCAGATCATTAAAGTAAGAGCATGGAACTGATCCTCCAGTTGGACCAAAGAATTAAGTTGACAACAAAAAAAAGATAAAATCAGAGTTGAATGTTTGGGGATTAGCTATAGCGATCCCAACTGAGATGTAGCATACTACGCTTTTGCAAACACCTTGCAACTTGCACTACCCTGTAGCTTAAAAAAACGTAATGTTTTAAAGCCTATGAGGGATGGACTGGACAAAATGTATTTTATTCATTTATTTGAAATTATGGGTTTTGCTCCTTTCTCTTTCCAGACTGCTCAGAGCTGCAAATGCCCAGACACAGAAAAAAAGAAGAGATAGGAACAGGGATTCTAGCTCGGCTTCCCCATTGCTCAGCACCATGTTACCGATTTGAGCCCGGGCAACTTGAGGGCTCTGAGGTGCAGCACAGCAGCAGCACAGCTGTTAACACCGTGGTTGCACAAGGGCAAGTGAGAACACGAGGCAGTGGAAAATGGAAGAGAATCTCCAAAGATGAATGCTTCCACATTTCAGGACAATAGTACTGCCAACAACAACTAGAAGAATGCAAAATCCCTTTGAACATGAACATTTGCAGGTGTTTGTCCAAACACAATGAACAACAATTAGAATTACAGGATATTTACCTTGGATGTAGTCACTCATATCTGAACTGCTTCAATCCTACCTCATAAACCAAATTCTTCACTGATTGAAAATAATGTGTACAACGTCACATAACCGCTCTACAGAGGTCTTTGTCAAATGTCATTTTTGTCAAGTAGGGCCATATTTCACTGCTTATGATGTTGGTGCTGAACATCTTCTTGATATACTTTAGAAGGAGCTTCAGTGATTCTCCCATGTACAGCCAGGGAAGGGAAGATGTTGAGCCAAGTAGTCACAGGAACATAAGAGTGAAAGCAACAGACAGAAAGAAAGAGAATCTCTTTCCTATTTCTCTTCCATTTTTTAAGACAACTAGAGAATGTTTTTAATTTTTTTCTGATCCATTTCACAGGGACATTTTCAAGGGTTTAATGGCTTACCAAAAGCCAGGAGCCCTAATTAGCAGTATGGGGGCTGGCCACCTTTCCCAGGCTCAGTCTAGTTCTTGGAGGCATTTCAGCATTCCAGCTCCCATGAGGGAGTGAGATTGTTCAGATAATTCATTTTACCAGCACATAAAGCAGTATTTTCAACACTCCTGTCTAGTTTGTTGCCATTTTATTGTCTAGTAAGAGATAATGGATAAAAACGACCTGACCTTTTGTTAGTAAAATTCCACCAGGCTACACATAATATTACCTAGCACTTCATATCCTCAAAGCATTGTACAAATACTAAGTAATGGATCCACATGGTAATTGTCCGGTACAATAAAGAGCAAAGAGCACAAGGTTTAGGCCTATCCACAGTATACATCTCACTGCTCTGGGGGACTGCATTACACCATGATCGTATCCCTGCCATGCTATCCCTGTTTGCCCAGTGGTGTTATGACTGTGCTGTGAACACGGCCCTGTAAAGGCCATGAAACAAAACCAGGTGAGTAACAGTAACCCGTTTCTGGCTCCCTTTTGGTTAAGAACAAAATTAACTTTCCATTGATTAGGAATTAAAAGCGTGACAGGGAATATAACCCAAATGCACTGCTGAACGGACAACGGACCTGAGCAGCAGAAGCTCCTGCCTCCAACCTTTAAAGCTATTAACCCTGGCATGAATTTTTATTTAGTGTTAATTAGGGGACTGGCAGCAAAAATCAATTAATTAATTACATCTCAGATCCACTGGAAAGCACAGTGGAAATCAAAGAGAGCTAGATTATCGTGCATCCATGGAGGAAAGGCTGCTGCAACAGCTCTGGATGATGGCACTCCCTTTTTCTTTAAGTGTAAAGAACTAAGTGCTTAGACAAAAAAAAAAAAAAAATCTGAACAAGACCATTTCTCCTAGTTAGAAACACCAAATCCTTCCTTGACTTGGCCCATCCATCAGGACAATATCTATCCCTGGCTCCTGCTTTCATTTTCACCTCTAGAGCTCTCTAATCCTGGGCATTTCTTGCACTGGTCCTGTAAAGTTCACCCTCATCTTGCCCGCTTACAAAGCACCATCCACAAACTTACCCACAAGTTCAGGTTATGAGACCCCTGGAGAAGGTCCAGAAGGTCCCCAAGGAAGAAATTTCTGCAGGACTCAAAAGCACACGACAGCACATGCCACCATCTCCCTGGCCCCATCCCTCTGGAGAACACACACGTTTTGCTATTTCATCTATTTCAACAAAATTACGTACTGTGTTTGGGTTTGCTTTGGCTTTTAATGCCCAAGGTACAATTAGCTAACTAACATTACTGACAGTGATTAGCGGGTGTTAATTACAATAGAATTTCTGTCAAATTACATGGTGCATAAATATGGCCTGACAAACTAGTTCAATTTTTAGAAAAGAGGGAACGAGCCGAGGGGCTGGTAGTGTCTCACAGGCAGAGGCAGGGCAAAACGCAGCCGTCAATTAACACATCGCCCATCTTGTGCCATATTTCAGGCAAGCAGCTTCCACAAACGGCTTTCTATTTGGGCAGGACAATAACATTTGGCCTTTATGGTTTCAAGATATGAAAACGAAGACGTGAGCAAGCGCATGCATTTGTGGTGGGTGTCAAGAGCCGCCCAGCTCGAAAACCTCCCGCTGCTACAGCTTTTGTGCCATGGAAAACATTGAATTTCATTGCCCGGGATGTTTGAGAACAGCTGGTTAACAAGGTCTCGCATGTCCTAATTCAAAGTATTTTGATGGAGTTAATCGGGAGATACTGCCGCCCTAATTGCGTTCCCAGCCTGCCCAGGAGTGTGCCTGTGCCAGACCTGCTCGCTCAGGGAGGACAAGGCAAAGGGGAGCATTGCCGCAAGCCTCCGCCAGTGGCCCTATTGCTCAGCCCATTTATCAGTGCCACCACAGAGAATAAATATTTATAAATGGTGTGTCAGCTCTAATGTGATAAATTATCTCCAGTCATCACATAGATGGTTCAAGATGTGTTAAGCCAGTTTTAAACATTTGGTCAAGAAAACGTCTGAGAAGGGAGTTGAAGGGGGAGGAAGAAGAAAAAAAAAACAAAACAAAACATGTGTGCCAAGAAGAGAAGGACAAAACATTTACCCATTTGACTTTGCACCATACTTCTTGCCTCAGGTTTGTGAAGCGCAAGTAACCTGCCGAAGTACATTAAAACTCTCTTGACTAACCCCAGTTTATTGTAAATATTACAGCAAATCCATTGTAAACAGCAGCAAGAGGCTTTTGGGAACCCATTAATCAAAATAAACTACTCTGGAAAATGCCTCTGCTCAGCTTGTTTAACTAGTGCTGCAGCTCCATACTGCATAGCTGATTTCAAAATATACAATTTATTGCCTTGGATGTCTTTGCTCAGAGCTAGATCTAAATTCCTCTGGGTACTTTAACATACAGTTAATCAAAGCACAATGCCACCCCTATCATATTTACAATCTGGCAGGCAATTAGTCAATAATAAATAAAATGCATTGGAAAGACAAATGATATTACTGTGTATGTATCAATGAGCTTATAGGCTCAAAAGATTTATCAGTACCACTGGAGAGAATAAATATTTATAAATGGATGTGTCACTCATAAGTGATAAACTATCTCCAGTCATCACATGAAGAATGCATATTTTCAAGTTGACATACTTTATTATCTACCTAATCACTTTTCAAAAGATGTTTTTCAACTTTATTAGCCATACTTAACAACTGGAGGAACTTGTTATCATCATCACTGGATTGAGGCTGTACAGCAAAGCCCCACTCAGGATTGTACAGAGAATAAAAGATTTTTCAACATGTTGACTAGTTCTACCACGGTTCCCTACTGAGAGGGAGCAGGATTTGAACCACTGATGCAAAAAAGTGTCTTTCCATACAATACTTTTCTCACTATCTCAAAAAATAGAAACCCTCTTTATACCCAGTCCTGCTGATTTAAATGACTGACTGACAGTGTCAGAACTAAGTGTGTTTTAAAACCCACCAATTTTTTGTATAAATATTTAAATAGGATCGCTTTTTAGGAAAGTAGTTTATGCCAGCAAAAGTATGAATGAAGTGATATTTGTGTAAAATGTTTACACTATAGCTGTATTTGTGGAGAAGATTTAAACCAATATAATTGCATCCATACTTAGAAATGTTCAAAGCAATAGCACAGAAAAGAGTAATTCTTTTCTGCTTACATCCTCACAAACAGATCATTAGCTAATGATTAGCTCAGCCATATTTATTTATAGAACTTTGATTTTCATTTTATGTTACCATATTTTATTTTATTGACTGAAGAGCTAAAGCGGTATATTCTAAAATATCTATACAACTGCTTTAAGACCATTAATAACCCAATAACTAAGCTTTAGCTTAGAAGAAAAAAAACCCAGGAGCTAGGTCCTTGAATTAGTCCAGCCAGGCACCACAATCCTGCAAGGACAGATGTTTCCGTGTTTGCTTGTGCGCTCGACTGCTGTACCTCTGGGTTTCCCTGCTTCGCCTCAGGGGATGGAGCTGTACTTGGCTTGCACATTGAAGCTTGTGAGTAAGCAAGAGAAACTGGATATTCTCCACATTTGCAAATCTACCATGCCAGTTAGACCTGATAAAATTTTAAATGCTCCCTTGAATGAAGTTTTTAAAATGCTGCTGTTGTTATCCCACTCATTTTACATTTGAGTTTGGCAGCGGATGCCATTAGTGAACATTCAGTGTCAACAGTGTCATGATGTTGCTCTTAGAGATGTGTCAAGTACTGTAGCGTGATCTTGTTGGATTTAAAATTAACCACAGTAGTAAGACTGTGCCAATTTCTTGCATTAGATCCAGAATGAAGCCAGCAACGTGTCAGGTGCACAGAGCAAGTTTCAAAAATAAACAAGCAACAAAGGAAACTCCTTTCTTCTGTTGCTTTTTTCTTTGCACCACATCTTGTCACACAAATTAATGGTTAGGTAAAAAGCCTTTCTTCTACTCTGCTGTACTGAGCAGTCTGCCTCTGCAAGGAGAAAACAGAGATGGTAGCTAGCTAAATGGCCCTAGACCCCTGCGAATCCTGCAAGACAGCCACTTACAACCTGGTTTTAACTTGTTTCTCATTCATTAACCTTCAAAGAAACTAATTTTGGAGGCCAACAGGAATTTAGATAAACCACACAGATTTAGATACCTAGGAAAAGAAAATAAGTATCTTTTAGAAGTGTGATGCCCAGGCCGTGTTAGTTAACGGATCTCAGATTAAAGGTGCTTTTTTTCCTTATGTAGTTGCAGAGTTTTTCTCTGCAAATCATTTCTCGGTCTAAATCTTCAGTTTCTTGGAAACCACATGACTGATGGTCCTCAACACTCAAGCTCAAGATAATCTATTGCACTTTAGCTGCAGAGTTGCCCACTCAGCACTATACATGGCTCTAGTTTACACCACTTGTTTTATGAGGTACAATACCAGCTTTATAACCTTTGTAGCTGAAGCTCTGACAATTTTTTTCCTCTGTGATTCAGACTGGGAGAAAGAAATGCATTTGTTGAATTGAGAAACGCTCATGTTAAACTGTTTACATCTTGCTTATTCACACGAAAAGATTTAGGATAGAAACCCTGAAGTGTGTGCGCAGAACCAAGGTTGTGGCAGAGACCTGACACACCAAAACCAAGACTAGTTTGCCCAGGGTCCTCCTGGGGTCGGCAGCAGGACAGGTACGAGACCCAGAGCAACACCAGCCCTCACCTATGGCACCACCCAGGGTCTGATGGTGTGTTGGTTAGCTGCAGTTTCCATTGCAGCAGTTAAAAGGTCCCAAGCAAACATAATTCATCACAGACTTTTTTTTCAGTTTGCCTGTGTGTTTCTATCAAAACACCTCCATCAAAATCTGGGTCATGTGAATATTCCTACACCCCACTTGCTTCTGTGTGTTCAGCCAGGGAATACATGCTTCTGCCTCGCTTCTCATCCAGCTTCAGTTCTCCACTGCTGTTGGTGCACCGCAAACGCCTGCCCGGTCCTGGGAACTGCTCTTCAGCCACAGCCATGCCAAACACCAGACCATCCCATACCCTTCTCCCACACCATTCCCTATACACTCTTCCTTGCATTGCTGCTGGCTGAGACAACCTAGCTCTGTGTCGGGGCGCACAGCTGACCCTGTGGATAACTGCTCAACCCCACACTCACCATTGTCTGCTAAGTCCTCCGAAGCCATCACACCCACCATGACAAATGTCCCTGTGATCCTCAATGACCAAGTGCTTTGATACCCTCTTACAAGCAGCAGCCCCAGCTCACAGCACTGCTCCTCAAGTCAGCAAAGGTTTTTAACGGGACAAATATTGCTAAAACGCCATCACATTGGACAAAACTCCTCTCGTCAGCGGGCTGGTGAAGCAACCCAGCAAAAAGAAGGGTCACCACAAACACCACAGCACAGTCTTCCCCAAAAGTCTTTGATTTCTAACAAGGAGGCTTTGACAAGTCCAGCCACCTTAAAAACTTTTGGGAANAGAGTGCAGGAGAACAATCTTCCTAATAATGTTTCTTACACAACTGGGGTGTCATTACATCATCAACTGGAAAAACTGCTGGAGCGAGGTCACCCTGGTCCTAGGGCCCTGCCCAAAGACCTGCCCAGCTCCCGCAGTACCTGTCTGAGCACAATGGAGGAGCTCACCCTGAGTTAAACCCCGCTGCCTTCATCCACGGCACACAGCCAGGCTCTGGCAGGCTCCCCACATAGGAAGGGCATCGCCACGCATGCCAGGGCCTGCCAGAGCGGGGCGGGGGGCTCTGGGGGCCAGGTCAGCCACGCTCCACCTGTGCGAGCAAGAACAGCCTTGTTTTATATTGCTGGGATGAGACTTGGTGGCTGTCTAACCCAATGGAGGTGTTTCCTAGGGATGAGAATTTTTTTGAGGGCTTGCAATAAAACAAACTGCTGGAGGCAAAATAACAAAATGGGGAGTATGAGCTATTCCAGTGCGTCATCTGAAGTTAATTCTTTGAAAATAGCACTCTTACATCCACCTGCATCTCACCAAAACATTCCAAGACAGACATCAAGCAACCTGCAGCAAATCACGCAGGAAGTTAGGTTAGAGCTAAAATTCCAGGAAAATCTGAGCACAGGGAATAGTGGCTGAGCTCATCTGTAGGAGAGAAGACTGCTTACACTGTGAAGGGTTATTTGGGCATTTAGTAACAGATGGGGAAGTGATCTTTCAAGTTAAAGCTTTCTCAAAGATGGCTGTTGAATAAGGCAACATCAAGACTCAGAAGGACATTTGAAGGAGCTAATTCCTTACAGCAGTGTACCATGCAACTGGCATTTTACATCTAGTAGTTGAGCAAAATTACAAACAGCTGGTGGATTGTTGGAACATTTTAAAACATTTCTTTCAAGGTACTTTATGGCTTTCTTTAAAATAAATACACATGCCACACATTCCCCCCCCTTTTGTAGACACAGTGAATGCGTGTCCCAAGGACCATTTTTTAGCTGGTGAGTTTCTTATTCATCAAAGCAAAATCTCTGTTCTGATTTCTCTACAGCAGTGGAACTCAATTTTATTTCTTTTTTTTCCCCTGCAGCCTGCTAGTCCCTCTTTACCAGGTGAACAAGTGCTTTTGTATATCATAAAGGAGGAGAGGGTGATCCCAGCGCAGTTGTGTTACCATTGTGCTCACACTCCCTCCTGGAGCACAGCCCCTTGGCAGAGCATCCCGGCTCAGCAGGGAACTGACAGGGGTTTCCTAAAAGGTGAGTGGAAAAAACTGATTACTTTATGCATGAGGGATTTGTTTCAAATGCTGCTGTGAGGACTCCCCAGAGATCCTAAAAGCTAAGGATAGATTTTGAAAACTGCATTCTTGCACATGGAGGGATGCACCGATGACTGCAGTGTTCAATTCCCTATAGCAAAGGTCAGGAATAGAAAGGCAAAAATAAAAATCTCAGTTCACAAATTGTCTCCCCTTGTGAATATCTTGCCATCGGTTAACTCTTACTGCAGCCACAACTTCTGCCTGCCCTCAAATCCTTCCTGTCCCTCCCTTCATTTGTCGTTGCTGAGAACATAAACATCCTCTCCATCACACAAGGTCATCTCTATCCTCCAAGCAGGCCTGGGTCCATGCTCTGCTCATCCTCCCCTGGATCTGCACTGCTACCACATAGCATCTTTTACTTCTCAGTCTACAACACTTCAGCTGCAGTGAACCAACAGTAGGTACCAGACGGAGACAACCAAAGACAAGGTGAAGCGACTCTCCAAGGTGAAGGGCACGGAGTCAACGGCACACAGCTGCTGGAAACACTGCAACCAGTGGGGGATATGGTGCTGCACACCATGCATTTTAACACACGGTTTAATTGAATTCATTATGAGAGCTGCATCCCCACATCATGAATACCATACGGTATTTTGCAGCTACGTAACAGCTTCATCAAAAACCCGCAGTGGCTAGGAACTAGCAATAGCAATGGTATGTAACTTTTTCAAAGGATATAGTACAGTCTATGGCTACAGGCAAGTACATGCAAAGTCACGAATGAAGTTGGGGGCTTTGAATTTCCTAATTTTAATGGCAGCTTTGACCTATCAGAAGCAGAGGCTTTTTTGACTATGGATAATATATATATATAAAAATATATATATATATATAATAGTTAGCAAATACATGCACTGAAAGTACAAGTGCTATGGGTGTGTGTTACATCAGTGACAGTTCCCAGATTGAACAGTTCCAGGATTTGATGTCACCACAGGGCCGTACCACACTCAGTCCCTCTTGTTTTCTCTATTCTCCATCTTTTCCTCTAGTCTCGGAAAAAGACTGCACGCATCAGACACATATTGGAAACAAGGAGCAAGTCTTCACAGTCCAAGTGCTTTAGCGCAGAGGCAGCCATTACCTTGGGATAATGGGGTCAATCCTTTATAAAGTAAATTTCATAAAGTCGTCATTCTGTCTGGAGTGACACATAAAGACATTGTGACAGACCTCGTGCAGACTTGGTACAACGAGTGACATGTTTCCATAGATTTCAGTTAACTAAGGCTTTACTGAGTTCTCCTGCATCCATGTGCCCAGGCAGGGACCTTCTGGGAACTCAGGGGCCTGTCTCCCCAGTTGCAGGGATGAGCACGTGGCAACCCCGCTCAAGTGTTAGAAGGGGCAGGTAGGTGAATGTTACAAGATCCTTTACAGGGCAATGACAACGCTTTCTGTTTTCCATCATACAGCAGCTTAATGCTTGTATTAACTTGGTAATGAATATCTCGTATTTCCCCTCTTTTCTATGATATCAGTCTCTAGAGACCTCCCCTGCATTATGTACAGGGACACACACGCACACACTCATCTATTTAACAAAACTCCTGTTTGATCTGCACCAGTTAAAAAGCATTACAGACAGCGACCACAAGTCCTTTCTCTCTCTTTGTCCTATGGTAAAACTTTGTTCAGTAAGCCAAAGGACAAAATCCTGAAATTTCAACTCGGCTGATTATCCCTCTTTCTTTACAGCCTTTTTCTTCTCCCTGTTTCTGAAGTGCACTTGCTTCCAGCAGCTCTCTGCTGCCTCACTTCAGGGGAGGGCCTCTTCAGGAGGTAACCACAGTTCCCTTAAATTGAGAGGGGCCAGAATTGAAAAAAAAGCAGAGGTTTGGCAGGGCTTAGATCTGAAGCTTTAGTATGAGACTCTCCAAAGATTGAGAAAAGGAAATTTCACAGAATGGGCGTTACAAAAAAGAAAAAATCTGTAATCAGTCTAATTTGATAACCAATTTGTCTCAGCCATGCTCTCCCCCTTGCTTTTGAAATGCACGTTCTTTGGAGATAAATGTCAGTGAGCCAGGCTGGATTGTGAAATCCATCACAAGCACAGCCATCAGATGTATTTGCTTTATGAACTTTAGATTTCCTGAACCTCTTGGTTAAAAAGTGTGTATCTCTATAACTCAAGATCAGGAGCAGCGAATTCAGCAGTTAATGACTGAGCCATAGTTATTTCTTGAAAAGTTTCATCAGATGAGGTTATTGATCGTGGATTACAGGCTCAATTCAAGCAGTTTGAAATTTTCCAACAATTATTTGGTTTACAGACTCACTGCCTGGATGCAAAATAACCTAATATGGTTATCATTTTCAGGTGTAAATGTTCAGTAATGAACCCACACTTGTCTTCTGTTAAAGTCCCATAGCCAAGCCTACGAGACTCAATCTCTAGAAACACAGATTTCTAATGCAAACTATAAAATTATCTGTTTGAGGCAAATCCTAAATCCCTAAGCCACACATGTGCATTGGAAACAGCTTGATTTATATGGTTGTAAAACTTGCAGGAAGCATACACTCTTTGACTTATAAAGAAAGCTGGAAAGAGGAAGCCCACTTCATTTGCAAATCCAGTGTGCAAGATCACAAGCGGCATTCTTCTGACTTCCCTGAAGAACAATTTTTGACATTATCGTACCAAGCAACATTGCTTATGTGCCCTTATTTATAGAACTTGCTGGTATTTCTATCATACCAAGGTTTAAAGTTAATATTTTAGCTCGTGCCACCTCTTGCTCACACAGCAACTGCAGAAGATGCCCCATCTCCCGGGGGCTCACAGCTCTAAACAAAAAACTCTGGGGGGAGCAGCTCCCTCCAAAGAAACACTGACAAAGCTCGAAGTGACCACAGATACCCCAAATTCAGGTTCAGTACCCAGTTTGCAATTTTCATCTATCTAGTTATTTGTTGCAAGCACCCATTTTTACAGAAAGCAGGTTGGATCCATGTAGGATAGAAATCTATAATTTTTACACACTTCACTATAAAATCTCTCTGCTGGGGTCCAGACAAAACAGCTGAACCACTCATCCATGCCTCCCTAATTTAGTTCCTTATCTCTGGGAGTGAGGGTCATACAAGGCATTCATTTCACATCCCCACGTTTCAGGGTGGAGGACACGCTCCCGGGAGGAGCCTGCTGAGCAGCACAATCACCACTGAAGCAGACCTAGACTGGGCACTGCAACTGGTGCCTCCTGGCAGCTCCTTCTCAACAAACCCTTGCCTTTCCACTTACCTCTTACCTCCTTTCCACTCTTGATAACCATTCCTGCTCCAAAAGGCAAGAAAAGTACAGGGGATGCTACTCCGTTTACAACTTATCTGAGAGTGCAACACAAGGGCAGGCCACGAATTTCCAAAGCAACCTCAGTGTAAATTGATGACCAGGCAATAAACCTGTCTTTAGATAAGTAGAACAGTTTGCATATGCTTTTGTGCATGCACCTGCCTGTTCAACGAGTCATCACTCATCTCACAGCTCATTTCGCTGACTGTGGTCTACAGGTTTTATCTTTTTAATTGGGCAAACAATACACACCTTGTCTTTGCACATAAAGTCCAGTGCTAACGTGCATGACTCCTACAAGTTGGTGGTTTGGTTTATTTTCAACCAGCTCTGCGCAATGCTGTACATTTAAGGTGGACAGGTTCTCTTTTTTGAGGGTTCCCTATCTGCAATGCAAATACTCAAATTTCTGCAAAGATTTTCAATCTGCCTGAGGCAAATCTTCAAGAGCCCAACTCAGTGTCAATTAAAGCCAGGGGGAGAGTCCCTTTGATTTCAAATGGCTTTGGGACCAGCCCAACAGTGCTAAAAAAAAAAAAGACAAAAGTGTGAGTCCCTCCTCACTCCCAAGCAAGGAGTCTAAAGCAGATGAAAAGTAGCAGAAATTTAGCAGTTACCCTACTTCATGTGGTTTCTCTGGGAAATGATTGGGTTTTTTTAAATACACAAGCAGTGTCTTACACAGAGACAGGGTTTAGCGTCTCCCGCAGAGGCCAGGAGAGTTAATGTAGTTTATACCAGCCACAGTCTCGGCCTGAGGGAGAAGCAAAGAGCAGATGAAACAGGCCGAGGAGAGCATGGTCCTCCAGCGGTTGTGTTCTCCCATCTTCTTCTGCACTTCACATTGTCCACTGCTTTTAGGGCTTTAAATCCCATCCCGCAGGGTCGGGCGGCAGGGCCCTGGCATGGGGACACACACTGGCCCCACTCTCTTAGCCCGTGGCTGCAGGGGGATGCCGATGGCTGCACCACCCCCGCCAGCTGGCTCTGCACCAACCAAACTCTGATCTGAGGGTCCCAGGACTCTGGCATCAGCACAAACCCAACCAGACCTCAACCGAGGCCACCGCGGAGAGGATGAGCACCCATCCCTTCTGCAGCCTGGGCTAACACAGCAGGAGAGAACTGCTCAAAAAACCAACACCTCCCCTACACACACACACACTTTGCAGCATGATTAGTTTTTGGCAAAGACACACTGAATGTAGGGGGGGGGGGAAAGTGCTGTCTTTGTTCTAGGATGCAAATGAGCATCTTTTTTAGAAGCTGAGAAAGAGCCCCAACTAACAAAAATTGCGCATTGACTGAAATAAGCCAGGCTGCCTTTCAGATGTAGACTTCAGACAGAAAATGAAACATATCAAAGTGTCTGATTTGACGTGGCTTGCAGCTGCAAGGCAAAGCGACTGTCCCATTTTTTTCCCCCGAGGCGAACACTCAAGATTTTCTTGATCTTATCTTTGTCTTTCTATAAGTCTTTGAAAACCATCTGTAGAGATTCATAAAGGGTATTTGTGTTTTAAGTAAACTGCAGAAGTGATCTATACCGAACAGATGGAAACAAATCAAAAAGCTTAACGGGATGCAGAAAAACAGCAACACTTAGAAAAATATTAGATATAAATGAGTAGGCAGGTTGTCCCCATTTCTGTTACATTTCACATGGCATGTCTTTCTCCTAGCTCTCTCTGCAGCCTGCATGGTCCACTCTCACCGCTCTTCTTCTGCCCTCGTTCACAGGCTGCAAAATACTTCCTGGCTGCTTTTGCTCTTCTGAAGGAGCATCCCTTCAATGGGAATTGTTCGGCTCCTTGGCAGAGCCCAAACACCCTCCTAGAGCCCTTAACGCAGCTCTCTCGGAAATAGATTGCATTTGACAGCAAAGGGCTCTGATTTTTCACGGCTTGCCAAAACATTTCTGAACAGATAAGGTGGGGGAGAAAAGTGCTACAAATCAATCTCTGGCATGCTCAGGGATTGTGCGCTTGTTTGTTTGTTCAGTGTGATGGTTTTTTTTCTGACAGACTATTTCAAAGAAGCATAAGACTGCTTCCTCAGTACCAGCTTTTCATAGAAGACACAATAAGGTATAAAATGATGTGTGTTACTGGAGTGAGTGGGCGTTAATGGGACTTCCTGAGCACACTAGCAAAACCCACAGAGAAAACAGAAAAAAAACTTTACAAATTTTCCCCAGTGGTTCAGCTGTGGTCCTGCATGTTCTCTCCTCTCCCCATTAGTCAGAGCCCTACGTGCCCATTTTGAGGAGGATGCTGTGACACCGCTGAAGAGCATCTGCCCTAGTTTGGTCATTGTAACCCTGAGCAAAAACCACACTTGGCCATATCCTAACTGCAAAGACAGTTTGTATATCGGCATAGCTCTCGCTTCACAAAATTCCCAGCAGTGGGTCTGCAGAGGCCAGTCCCAGCTACCACGAAGTCTGGGCTGTATAATCCCCTCCATAAATTTATCAGCCTCCATCATAAAACCACACAGGCTCCACATGTACACTCAGACACACCATTGCTGCACAGCTGTTTCATAACCTCACCTCTCCAGTGGCAGCAATAACCTGTTTTATTTCCAGCTTACATTTATTAATGGCCAGTTTGTACCTTTTTTTCCCCCTCCTCTTTTTTTTCCCTTTCTTTTCTCACCAGTCCCTAAACAGGCACAAGGCAAAGGTTAAGGTAAATCCCAGATGGGAAAGCTGGGGATGGAGAAGACTGTTGGAGTGACATCAAAGCACTCCCCCTGCTTTGTTTCTGTAGGATGTTACATGACAGAAGTTCAAGATAAATGAGTGTTTCTATTGAGCTACTTAATTTATTATGAAGCCAAGACAGAGGTTCTGCCTTAAGCATCTTGGGAGGAGTATGATCTTATCCTGCAGTCCTGCCTGGTCCCCAGGATGGACACTAAGGACAGTCCTGTCCCTTAGACCCCAGGACCACACTTTGGTTGGGGTCCCCAGACACACAAAGAGGGCACAAGAAAGGACCACTTCAGATGAAGAAATGACAGGGTATGCTCTGACCCCACATCGTCCTTCCCCAATGAGATGAAACTCCAGTGCTTATAAACTACAGGCTGAGCCAAGTGCAGACCCAGACGCGTTCCTGCTACTGCCAAAGGGAATTTGCCTTTGACTTTGCAAGAGCTGAGCAGGACAATGCCAAAAGCATCTGAAAACTCAGTTCCTCTCTCAATGCCAAGAGGCAGAGCCGGAGTAAATCCTTGGCATCCCTTGTCTCCCTCAGTATGGAGCTGGGGCCACAGGGCTCCAGCACGAGCAAATGTGGGGATGGAGTGATGGATGCATAGGCAGCTGTGGTGGGAAAGGCCCTTCAGCTGACTGTGTCTACCCACCAGCCTCCAGGGAAATCACCATGGTTTGTTACACACTGTTTCTTACCAGCTCTCTTATCCATCGCCCAAGGAAATGAAACATTCTTATATATTTCTCTGCTCCTCCAGAGGGGCTTGCTGCCCTGCGCTTGGCCACACTGCCTTCTCCAGAAGGGAACAGGCAAAGACCCACTTCCACCTTTGTTCATCAGGCCACACTCATGAGACTATGTGTGGATGACATCTGGGGCATTGTCAGGCCGAATATATTCTTTTTTCCTGACCTGGAGCTTAGCCATCTCCAAGCTCTGCCTCCTGAGCAAAGCACGAGGCATCCCATGCTGCGGCCCCGATGGACCTTTGGTATTTGGATCCGTATAAGTCCAGATTCCCAGTTCTATCCACCTACCAGCCTAGAGAGCCTTGCACACAAAAATAGAGGCAATACTGTGACTGATATTTTTAGAAAGGGAATGAATATGTAAATTATTCCCCTGAAAATGTCTCTGTGCGTCAGACTCTCCCCTGATTCAGAGAACATCCCTTCTATCTTTTCCTCAAGTACACGCTGCATACAGTGAAGCTTAACATCTCAGGGACTCTGGTGGCGGAGAAAGCTGCTGCAAAAGTGATTCATCTATCACATCTTTCACAGCTTCGGTAAACTGGAACAGTGCGAATTTCTCTGCCCCCAGTCTTGGCTGCTCGAGAGCTCCCCAACTTCTCTCCCATTCACAGCTTCATGCGCACACAGTGAAAAGCGAGGAGCACTGCTGGTTTCCTCACCTCCGCGTCCCCAGCCTCCTGCCGTATGCTTCCTGCTGAGGATGCCGTCAGAACCCAGACAGGCCCATCTGGTGGGAATGCTTCCCCAGTCGGCGGCTCGGAGCCTGCAGAACAATGTGGTTCATTGCTGGCACGGTGGCGAGGAGCACTAGCAGCCCTCTGCACGCATGAGCCGGAGCAGCTCATGGGTGATTCCTGCACCAAGACCATCCCACCAGCAAGAGCTGAGCTTGCACCAGGGCTGCTCAGCCCCAGGCAGACCAGACATCCCACAGGTGCTTGGGAAACGGAGCCTCCTCCCAAGAGAAGGAGGCACTCTCAGCCACCAAAACACACAGCCGTGTTCTTCCACCCCCTCACATTCACAGTCTTCATCGGTGTAACCTCCCCAGAACTCCTCCAGTCCTGGAGGCCACTCAGCAGCTAAGGCAGGGCAGGAAGATGTGCACTAGCAGGCATCTTGCTAGTGTCCTGCACTTTGGGAAGTAAACAGTACAGTCCCAGACGTTATGTTCGATCACTGTCCAGAAGCTATTAGGAAGCTAATTAAAATGAATAGATCACTTAAGTATTCAGAGTTCATATCCCATTAATTCAACAGTGCAAGATACAGAGAGAAAGACAAAGGCTGAAGAAAAGGCCAAGGACGGTACAGCAATGTTCTTTGGTGTGGATTTTTTTTTCCCTCCTTTCTTG
Source organism: Pandion haliaetus (assembly GCA_013401275.1). Lineage (NCBI taxonomy): Eukaryota > Metazoa > Chordata > Aves > Accipitriformes > Pandionidae > Pandion > Pandion haliaetus. Next base: position 566,954 of record VYZV01033122.1, read on the forward strand.
TAATACAAAAGATAAGTCTGTCTCCTGGCTTATCTAGATACATTTGTAAAGATTAAAAACACATTTCTTTGCCTTTGCATTCTGCTGTAAATGATTAGCCCGTGGTATTGTTAAGCAGGGCACTCTGCCAGCCTTAAGGTTCTGATTTAAGCCACAAAGATGGGGAAATTCAGAACGAAACCTGCTGCTGCCTGCACAGGACCAGCCAGGCAGGCAGGACCCTGCCATTCTCCTGCCCTCACAGGCACATGGGGAGATGGTGCTGCACATGAGATGCGATACAGCCTCAGCTCTGCAGGAAAGACTGGCCCCAATTCCTGCACCGGGAGGAGGAAAAAAGAGCATTTTCCTGCTTACTGGCACTATTTGGGAATAGGGACAGCAGTAGCCAGGCACAGGGGTAGCTCAGTGGTCATACCTCCAAGAGCTCGCTCATGCAAGGCTGGCTATGAGATGAGAGCAGCAGTCTCCAAAGCCTTGGGCAGGACTCAAGGAGGTGCCCCCATGAAGAAACTCCTGTCCCCAAGCACAGCCCGAAACCCCAGCTCAGCAGGAATGAGTGGACTGCAAGAGGGAGTCAGATAGCTCAGAGGGTGCGAAATGGGATCACAACGCTGTAGAAAACACACTGAAATATAGCTGCTGGGTATTCTCAGGACAGTCCTGCAGCTTGTAAGACTTGGATATTTCTCTGTTGCAAAGATCTGTTTGCAGTGATTCAACATGGGGCCCAAAAGAGAAAAAAAATTCAAGAGTGGGTATGGTCCAGACCCCCACCTCTCACTGAAGGTTTAATCCAGCTTTATCACTCTGAAGTCCCACTCCTCATGTCTCTTTTTAAAACTGGCATTGCAGACACCTCTAAGTCCTCTGTCTCTCCCTGAAACTATTCCTGGGTCAGAAAAACTCAGCTATAGACAACCTGCTGAAGAACACGTGCGTTGGGACCCAAAAGCCTGTGGTCATAGTCCTATGTTTTGGAGCTCTTCAGCTTAAGAAAACCTATCCCAAGGAAATGCATTTCTTTGTCACATTCCAGACCAATGCAAATTAATGTATTGGCATTAAAAGACCATGAAAAATGGGGTTAATTATGGAAACGATGACCTTTATATACAGCAGCTCAGGCATGGGCTGCTATCATACATCATAATGTTAGGAAGAGCCACTTACTGACACACAACAGCAAATAATAAATAATAAATAATAAAACCATCAACCTAAATTGAACCTTGTGTAACGTACGCCTGACAAACCATAGATTAATTTGCCTAATCCATCATTTGTTAATCCTTCATCCCCAAGAAATGCACGTAAGTGCTACAGCTGCGACAGCTAAGTCTATTCATACAGGCATGGTGACTCAGGTACAGTCATCCAGAAGTCCATCAACTGAGTTTCCCACCTTTAACAAATACTGCCAAAGCATTGCAGATTCCACATTTCAAAGATGGATAACTGGAGCATCACAAGTTCTGGATTTATGAAGCCACAAAAATAACAATCAGGTTTTTATATCAGTAACTAAGACAATTATACTAAACTTAGCAAGTTGTTTGCATTATATAAATAATAAATGTTAATATTCAATGTTAAAGGAAACTGGAGCTGTAATCCACACTAGCAGGTTTATACAATGAAGTGCATTGCATAAAAGCTTGCACATTAGGGTGAGGCCCTTGATAAAAGGAGGAAATTAAGAGGGTTTTTAGGTTTTAATTGTAATTTACCCTGAGGCTGTTTAGGGTTTAACAGCTGTAGGAGAGGTAACACAGCAGACCTGGGGAGCTGTAGGTGGAGAAGACACAGTGGACGTGGATGTGCCCACCTTACTAGAAGTATTGGAAATTAGCAATGTGTTTCTGTAGCCACTAAGCACAAAATGGTCCCAGAAAAGAATAACCTCTGGAAATTAAGAGCAATTAAAACCTCCCAAACTTTCTGTGGGAACCAGCAACTGCTGCATCGAACTCGGTCATGTCCAGTTCTGCCCCAAGACTCAGGAGGCGAAGGTGCAAACCAGCAACTGGGACCACGGTCTGCAGCAGGAGAGCATCGGGGTAGTGAGCAGGAAGCAAAGTGTTCCCCAGGCAACCTTGCTATTCAGATCCATCCAACTTCCTAGAATAGGCAGAAAATTTGCACAGGATTCTCAAATACTAGAAAAACCCAGCAACTTTTCCCTAGTTTGTGCTGAGTGACAAGTTCCACAGCGGCAGTACCTAAAATACCCACTTATTAAAACCATTATTAGACACAAGAAGTATGTCTACTCCCACATGAGAGCTGGAAATCTGTGTCTAGTTTTAAAGAGAAAGCCAAGAAGCAAACAATAGAAATAATATTTTCCCTCTCCAAACAGATTACGCTAAAGTTGCGTTGTTTCCCAGTGCTATTGTCAAATCTAATTAATCTGTTCTTTGCAACACCACTTGCATTTGCTTTAATTGTCAAGTGACACCATGAAGTGACAGCGCCAAACTTGCCTGAGAGCTGCAATGGGACCCCGCAGCTCTTTTCCATTCAAAATTAACCCCTCTCACGTTCACACCCAGCCGGTGCCTCGCTGCTACGTGATCCTCACCGAGCAGGTAGGTGTGAGTGTGCAGGACTACAGGGGCTGGTGCATCCTTTCCAGACGCAGGGATGAGGGGTGATGCACCACAAGGACACCTGTTCTGGCATCAGCACAACAAAACAACTTGAAAAATGTTCCAGAGATGGCAGGAGCAGCGAAGACAGCAGGAGGGTCATGTTTTGCTGCTGTACTTGGCAGCCAAAAACAGCAACTTGCATTGACCCTGCCCCATTGTGGAAGCGTCCATCCCCAAGTACTAAATATAGTTCAAAGGAAAAAGCTTTCAAATAAGTAAGGCAAGAGAGTTGGGTGGAGAATAGACGCCACAGGCAACAAATCCAACCAAGGCAAAACCTTTGCTACATCTCGGCAAGAGGGCAATGCACTCCTAACAAAGTCTCTAGGGTAGAATTGCAAAGTATTAACATGTTTCTGCATAGTATGTGCAGTAATGGCTGAAAGCCGGAAACCATGGGTTAATGGAAGAAACCACCAGAGTCACCTGTGTCAAATGCATATTTAGTGCTCTCAGAGGACAACTATGCCAACTGCTCAGCAGCCAGGAACTCTTTCTTAAGAGCTACTGTCATAAACTTGTGATCTAGTTCATAAATAGTCATCAAATGAAATGATTTATGGATTTGCTGAACTAAAGCTTTCCTATCTCTGTTTTTCCTCCAGCTCCTCCTGGATGGCTGGGAGAGGAAGGCAGCGGTGTTGGGGACACAGCAGAGCTGCAAGGCTTGGGCTGAAGTTGCTCTGTGCAGGCTTGAGGGTATGTCTTCGTTTGCAGAGGGCAGTGTGGACAGCTGAACCTGGCACATGGGTACCCAGGGGACTGGGCTTGTGGAGGACCCCAGGACCCTCCTTTGGCTCCCAGTGACTGTGCCCACATCTGCCACCCACCCCGGGTTGGCTGCTCCTGCCCCACACAGCATCCTTCAGGTCCTGGCTTCTGCCAGGCTGGGAAAACGTATCCCTAGCTGGTGATGGTTAAGTTATTATCTAGATACTAATCTCAAAAATCCCAGTCTGTTTTCTTCAGTTATCCTTTTACTCAGAAGAGCCAAACTGAATATAAACTGACATACTCAAGTGTTATATGATTATCGCTATATAAATAAATGTCATCACATTTAAATCACAATCTGATCTAACTTTGAGGTCAGCCCTGCTTTGAGCAGGAGGTTGGACTTCATGACCTCCAGAGGTCCCTTGCAACCTAAATTATTCTTTGATCTGCTGATTTTTCCTTGACAGAAGTTTTCAGGCTCTTTTAACAGAAATAAATTATTGCAAGCCACAAGAAAAAAAAGTTTAATAACAGGTACGTCCTGCTTTGGATCCAAAGCTTTAGGAGAGGTAAATACATTTCAAAGAGATTGCAGCCTTTAAAGGAAGGCACAGCTTGCAATCCTGTAGCACTCTGCACAAGTCAGGCACCCGGTTCCAGGGCTGGCACGACTGCTTTCATACACATTGCTATTTGATTTTATAATGGCATCCAATTACCGTTCATAGCATGGAAGACACAGATTTAAAAAATGTGCTGTGATATATTTTTTTCTAGCTGCTAAAGCCCTAACTTGCTTGTAGTGATTTGCACATTGCCCCCCTCTTCCTGGGAACACCTGTCAGCTCCCAGCAGCATATTTATATTATATTTATGAAAACTTGGGGCCACGTCATTATTGCAGTGCAGAGACCCCCCTTGCTAAGAGACCCCAAGCATGGCCAAAATCAGGGGTGTCCTCACACCCTGCCCATCACTGGGTCCCCAGAGCCCCGTCTGCACCACAGCATGAAGCAACCCCAGCTGCTGCGAGGATCAAGCCTTGCTTGTGTGGGGCTTTGATGTTCCCAGGTGGAAGGAGCTTTAACGGTGCGGTGGAGTGTTGTTTTTACACAAGATTTATCAGTACAGTTAACATACCGCCACAGAGCTGCTATTTGAGCATGCCCTGAATGTTAATCAGCACACACAAGACAGGCTGCTGCTGCAGGTACACGCTAACATTCACCTTCAAAGAGCTTTATAAACATTAGCTTGGCAGGTCTCACCTCCGTCTCCCAAAGGAGAGCTCAATTCTGTTTCATGGGGCAGGTAGGGAGGCGCGGAGGTCATGGACAGGCTTTGCAATGGGCTTGGGAGAGCAAGGATTCAAAAGAGATTTAAGTGTCTTATTTTCACACAGACATTTATATAGGGCTTATAACATTGTACTGCCTGGAGGAACCTCATACTTCAGCATATGAGATTTTTGGTGGGTAAGGGTATATTTTATCCTGAGCTGTGTAATTTCTCAATATCCAACAGGATGAGCTGCTCTGTAAAATCGAGTTCTCAAACAGAAGCGCTGTCGAATTTTAACAGAGACACATCAATGAATCCCCACTGCTATCCTAAGGAGATCAAACAGGAGGCTAAAAAAAATACAGGAAAAAGCATCTGGGATCCTTTGGGGGAAAACTATCAAAGTATCATAGGAAAATATAAAGCTTGATTGGGTATCAAGAGGTCATCCAATCCAGTGTTTCTCAAGCTTTAAACATCACTTAACTCCTTTGTTTAGAAGTCACAGACTTCTTGTGCACTGTTGGCACTACTGTCTTGCTTGCAAACCTAACTAATATTTGGATCAATGCTTAAATATGGTTTTTTTCTTCTCCCATTTTCAGTTCCTGCATGATTTATTTTTTCCTGGTTGTCTTATGAACCACCCTGTGATGTTCTGTGGACACTACTGGACCAGTTTCCCTGGCTTCTTAGTGCGGCCTCACCTTCCAAACACATGGGTCCCATCAAAGCCATCCACACCAGCACAAGACAAAACATTGTTCCCTTCAGCTCCCTCCCTGTTGCCTCCCCCTTCCATCTGACACCTCACCCAGCTGCCCGAGTTCAGGGCTCCTGTGGTTTGCCTGCCTCACCTTTGTGGTCACTGCACAGAGACATCCTCTGATGTTACCTCATATGCTTTTAAACATAGAGCATCCCTTAATACACCTCTTGTCAAAATATTCCCTGTTTCTTCCGAACAAAGCTGGGATGAGTAAGTCTAACAAAAGCAAATGGGTCTTACTAAGTTTGCAAAGAAAGATTGCTCTGAGATACCAGAGTCATCCCCAAACCTCTGTGGACAGCATGTTTTACAGATCCAGCCATGCTGTCAAACAGAAAAACCCAGCAATTCAAGTAAATCATATGCCTCTAATCCTTGTAGTTTACTATCCTGCCCAAATGCGACTGTTTCCTGAGCTACCCTTTGCTGTAGGAAAGGCTTATCATTACCAGACATGGAGACAAGATAATTTGTGCAGCCTCTGTACAAGATCCTCCTGACCTCACCCAGAGCCAACCCCACCTGTCCTAAATCTCAGTCCAGGACTATCCTCCCATGAGGATGCACATCCTTTGGGATGACACCAAGTGGGTATTTTTTCAACTTCAGGCAGATGGAAACGAGCGTTTCCCACACCTTCTCCCTGGAGCAAACCCAGCCCACCCAACTTTCCTTAACCACAGGAACGGCAATTCTGTGTGGCTTGTGTATGTAACTAATGCACCGAGGTCTGTTTTTTGTTTAAATAGCTGTGAAAAGCACTGTGTGTGTTTTACCCAGAGATATATTACACTTGATTAGGCGGTGCGCTGGAGCGCGAATGGTACAACAGGAGACGGACGTGCTTAACTAGCGGTTTCAGCCTGCGCTCTGGTATCGGGAGGTCAAGGGAAAGATTAACTATATCTGACTGCCGTGTCAAAACACTCAATTGGAGCATTTATAAACCCACAGAACTAGTTGCTTCAGTCGGCAGATCAGATTTATTTCCCTCCATGTCATTCCCGCAAAGCAAACCAGGGCACTTGCCAGGACCAGGTTTGCGTTCAGCTCCTTCCAAAGGGCAGAGAGAGCTGAAAGGTTCAGATGGAGGTGTGCAGGTTTCAAAGTCTGGCTCTTATCTTTAGCCAAAACGTAAGTCTGGGGGGCGAGATGGCGATTTTCTGTCATCTCTGCTTATGAGTGACCCACAGCCAGGTAGACTTCAGCTCTAGAAGTAGCCTGTCTAAACACTATTTTAATAGAGAAATAAAAATTCCTATTTCCCTGCTCTTCCACAGATGTAACATACGCATAATAACTTCTGTTTTATGCTCAAAAGCCTTGTGAAAAAAAGTCACACTTTTCACATTAGGGATGTTTGAGTTTTATTGTTCTACAGAATTTTAGAAATTTCTTTCTGTGCAAAACAAGTTGAAGGAAACCCCTGAAGAGAGGTTCCCAAAGGAGCCCTGCCATTATCAAAATCAGCATCTTTTCAGGATACCATGTTTTAAATTCAGAGTTAGATTTGGAACTGTACATACAGCTCTTGGGGCGCAAGTCTAGTGCTTCTCATCTCAGTATACATCTCCACTGAAACAGATTGAGCGATGCCTGGTGTGAGCATATGACTGCAGCATGGGGCCACTGATAATCAGAATTTGGATAATTGGGACCACCATTTAAAAAAAAAAAAAAAAACCAAAACCAAACCTTCAGCTTTACAACATAAATACAACTAAGGAAAAAGTCTTTGCTTCCCTTCTGCTCCCAAAATCAAGAATACTTTCTCAGCATGCAGACTCTATTCTATCCAACTTGTCACCTCAGATTGCCTCCCTTCTCCATGTCAAACTCAGTGGCCACTGCATGATGTGCAATGACAGCTTAGTCTTCCCTATGGTTTCAACATCAAGGTCAGGACTGGAGATGTCACTAGCATTTGAAGAAGAATGTGCCAAACATCTAGGGTAAGCTTCTCAAGAGCACACCTTTTCTGCACCAAACGCATTGCAGGTACTTTAAGAAGACACCACTCCCCATGCTCTGCAAAAGCAGTAACTTTTATGTATTTCAAGCCTGTAAAGAGCAACTTGGGGTCCAGGGGTAGGACCAGCACATCCAAGAGGTACCAAACCTAGAAGAACTCATCCCCTAGAAGAACTGCAAACCCTCCTATGTGTTTCTTAACCTACTCCAGGCCATGTGGACTCCTCAACTCAAACCAGATGTTGTTCGAGGGTTCCTGTTCTACATCTTGCTATGCAACGCAGACGTGCCCATGTTACCCTGGCAGAAGACAGCAGACAGAACTTCTCCACTCAAGTCACAGGAATGTTTCTGGGTTGAGACCGTCTGGATAAACCAGATGCTTCAGCACCCTGAGCTATGCTGCGGGGGTGCAATTTTGTTTTTAAACTGCACTTAGCAGCGTTCTGACTTGCAGGTTTCACTTTTTAATAGTAAACATATTTTGTAGGTGCCAGAGAACATTTCAAAGCATTTCAGTGAGTCCTTTTACCTTCACAGCCTGGGGGCACATACACTGAAACAACAGCTGAAATCCAATTACTGAGGAATATTCTCAAGTGCATTTCCATAGGTAATTTGTTAGTCTGTTGGAACATGCAAAGTGATTTTTCTCCACTTCTTGATGCTATACCTCAGGCTCCTTGGTTGAAGATTTCTATCCAAATTGCATAGTAACTACCACTGAAAAGGAATCCACATGACTGACTTCTCTGGGGGAGCAACTTGCCAGCACCTTCCAAGGCCCAGCCCTTACCTATGATTTGACAAAAAATTCATCAGCCAGCCACACTGCGATGCCTGCTACCATCCAAGCTTCTCATTGCCCAATCAGTTTGACACGTAAAGACATAAGAAGCCAAAAAGTGTTTTTCCTTCAGCATCCGCTTTATTGATTTAGCAAAGAGCTGACACAGCTGTACAGCTCTAGGGACAAGCTGTGACGCACTCCTTTCATCTGCTGTCACTCAAAATGGCACAAGCCAGCTGCTGCCATAAGGGGAGCAGTGGCCACCCTGCTTATTTTGGGACTGTAAAACAACCCGGCCATGAGCTTTGTCCTCGTTAGGGAGGTACCCCAGATTTACGCCACATCCATGCTATGTGTGACATCACGGTACATCTAACGCTGTGCCCAGGAATCCCCCATGTGCTGGGTACACACAGAGCCAGCCGTGGTGTCCTTCCCTCCTCCTTGCAGCTGAAGAAGAACAATCATGGTATGAACCAATTCAGGTACCACCACTGCAATGGCCTGACTTGGATCGGCCTCGTGGCCTGTTGGTGGGTACCTGCACCTTCAACCCAAGGTTACTTCCCAACCAAGTCAGCAATATATGACAGGTTCAAAGCATGGGCTGGCTTCCAAGGGAGGCAGCTTGAGAGCACATCATCCACTCCATTCACAAGTCAGAATCATCACTACTGGTGAGCTATCATTGGGAATGGGTCTCTTCAGAAAGAGGAGACAAAAATTAAATAGACAAAGTTTGGGTCAGAGTGACAAGGAACATAATCAGAAAAGAGCATAGATGAACTGCCTGTGAGTTCTACAGATAATTCAGGGCAAATTAAAGCATCTGAAATCCTACTGAGAGCCACTGATTTAGAATTATGAAGTTAACTTACAACAATCATTTTCTATATGAAAGCAATTACAGATGGGTTAAAAGCTTCTGTTATTATGGATTGTGTATAGCTGCCACAGAGGGTTCAATCTCCCAGGATGAAATTTTAGCCTTTGTGAAAAGCTACCACATCCTGTATGCCAAATCTTGTTCCACCCATCAGAAAGTCATTGAACATTATCCATTTTATTAACCAATGCAAATGCAGACAGCCAGGGGAGAGGTAGATAGGGAACATCCTGCTCGCCAATAAAACACATACACACAAATCACCATGGTTCACTTCCCAAAATAATCACACAGGCTCGAACACGCAGCTGTGATGAATGGCGAATTTCCAAGTCTTAATGCATCAGAAAGCAGAAGTGTTATTTGAAGTGGTCATCTCTTGAAGGGAAGGGAAAAGTCAAGGCAAAGCTTGTGAGAAACCTGCAAGCACGGGGCCATCCCCAGGAGTAGCCTGGCAGTACCTGCAGAAAGGCCACCAACCAAGGTGATGTTGGCCCCCCTCCATCTGCTGTCTTACTGCTATGAGGCAGAGCCTCAAAAGCACATCCCACAGCAGCACAACGTGGGGTTGTCCCTGTGAAACAAGGTGATGGCAGAGAGCGACAGACTAGCTCCTGGTTCATCCCCACCAGCAGGAGGAAAGGGGTCTCTTGGGGTCTGTCAGCACAGCCCCTCCGGGGAGAGACAATCCACATCTTCTCCATTGCCCCCAGAGCCAGGAGCCAGCAGCCTGCCAGCGATACTACCTGCCCTGCCTGCACCTAAGCCAGCCCCAGTCCTGCAGCAGGTTTGCATAGCAACAGCTTGCAAATGGAGCTGACGAAACCACTTACCAAAACAATCTATTATACTGAGCCTCTTCCTTCTCTTTATTCTTAATTGGGCTTTATTTCTTGTTTGGTGTTTTCTGTGCAGTTAAACAACTTGACAGACCTTTTGTTTCTGGAATGAAAATGAGATTTTGACTGCAACTTGCATGGCAATGAGCCGAGCACATGAAGGTACCTCCATCATGCACCTTCCAGGGATGACCATCGGAAGAGGGAAATGGGGTCAAGATCTGCCCAAGATCTGGCAGAAACCAAATATTCACACACAGGTGATCTGTCAGTAGGTGCAGTAGTGTGGATATTTGGATTTCTCCTACTGCAAGGGCTGTCAGAACAGGAGGGGTATGAAGAGACAGACAGCCTGGCCCCTGTGCCAGCCCCTGCAATGCCAGCGAGCAGCCTTGGGGCACCACAGGCATCGTTAGGCTAACAGGGCAGGGAGGCACTTGCTCTGCAGGGGCCAGGAGGCTTGCAAGAGACTCAATACAAGGTTCTGGTGGCCAGCACAGATCCATAATTGATGTTAGCTGTTATAATAAATGAAATTTCTTAGCTAAACGCAGAGGGTTATAATAACAGTGCTGAACTCAGCAGCGTTGGAAAGGCAATAAGAAAACAAGGCTTGCTGCATAATGCATGAGGGGGAAACCCACAGTATTGACAGTAAGAGCTAAATGCTGGTTACAGAGAGGTTGAAGGCAAAGATCCCCATTGGATTCGACAGAGCCTGAGTCCTAATGAGGAGACAGGGCAGCTCATTGTCATTACAGCAATCCTCCACTCCGTCTTTCCTGATGGGACCCCAGATCCTGCTCCTCTTGCTCACCATGAGGGCAAGTGCAGAGCTCTTTTGGCAAGAGGGATATAAGCCTGCACACAGGGATCCCTCAAAGTTATTTCTGTGCCCTCCTAATTTCATTAGTGCAAGAAAATCTCTAAACACGCCACACACAGCCAGCAGTATTCCTGGGTAAATGAGGCTGAGGGTCCTTGTGATTTCCCCAGGACAGTGCAGAAAGTCCATGGCAAAGCACAGCTCCGGGCACTGCCCAAAAAACATAGCATCCTTCCTGCAGCATTTGGACAACTTTAGGTGCTGGTTTCCTGCATGGGTTTCTGGCTCAAAGGTAAAGGTGGTAAATAAGTGAAACACAAAGCTTTGCATTGCTAGAAATCCCCTGTTAAGGTGGATTTGGATTCAGGATTTCTTTATTCCCACCTCAGAAGCTCCATTCAGAGAGATGTCTTTTGGGGAAAATCCCAAACTGGCCATAAAAATTGATAAATGATCACTGGGAAGCAACAAGAGAACAAATTCAATCCTTTTCCCTTTCTGCTCATCTTTTCTATGAAAGTTTTCCACAGCATAGTCAACACAAGAAATTGCACCTATTTAGCACTATTGATCCAGCTTACTTCAGTAACAAACCACATCACACTAAAATCAATACCAGCCACTCTTAAACTGATTTAGGAGTGTCCACATAAAGGGGCTCACACCAATTTAGACAGATCTGTTTTGTAACCAATTTAGTTAAAACATGCAATCTAGGGGCTGAGCTGCACTCTGAACAGCCTGGAGGCATTAATTCCCAGGGTTCAAAGGCATTAATTCCCAAGTCTCATCAATGCCTCTCAAGGGACAGGACGTGAAAGGTTAAGTGTCACTGACCAATGTCCATCTTTCTTGGCAAAGCATACAGGTCTCCCTGGCTCCAAAAGCCAAAGAGCTGGGCAGAAACACCAAACTTGGTGTTAATTTATTTCTGCAGCTCAAACTTTGCCTCAAAAAAAAAAAAAAAAAAAAAAAAAAAGAAGAGAGACCAAACTGAAGATGCTGGAGACAAACAGATCTGAAAGCTACATTTTATTTCTCCCCCTGGAATATTTACTCCATGAGATATGTGCATTGCAGATAGCTTTGCCCACTATAAATCCACCAGCACTGTGCTTTGCAGTTCATTTTGCAGCAACATCCAAGTGACCAAGGTTAGGAAACATAACACAAGAAAGAGTTTGAGAGTGCTGTATATCACAGTATCTCAGCTGTGTTTTGACACCTTTTGCTGGTTTAATATCTAAGGGTCTGTACGCGTGCAGAAGAGGCTTGATGTGAGCACTGAGGAGAGGAGCACAAATTTCATCATACACCATGACATCATAACATCACAGCAACTCTTTGAGCCAGGCTATAAATCTCCTTAACAAGAAGGACAGAAAAAGGGTTCTTACTTCAAAGGAGTTGATGTTTTAACATTTAATCAAGTGCAAGCTCAGGGGTCTCCATCAGACACAAGCCCTGGCTGCCAGGGAAAGGCCACAAGAAAGTGTTTGATGTTACGCTCCCCTGGCCATGGGGAGGGAGCCTGGGCCCTGTGAGGTCCTTCCACCTCTGCGCCTCAGCCCCCAAAAAGTTGACACGCCATAGGGAAATCAGTGACAATTAGCTTAGGCTTGAGCTTCAGAGGGAAACTTTATCAAAAGTTTACTCAGGACTTGGGGGTTTGGGGAGCAAGAAATGTTGGGCTGGAGCAATGCTGGTTCATCTATGGCAAAGGAGAGAAGGGGAAAGCAGGTTCCTCCTCCCGTGCTTATTTGCCATGATATGAGAAAAGAGAAGCCTATTTGGAAAGGTCCAATAGTGACCAAGAAGGTAGTGATTTTAAGACAGACAACCTGAGGAAACTAAAAAAATTGAAAAAAAGGACTCCCCTGAAGTTTTACCGAAAACACCACAATTTGCCTCTTCCAAGAGGCAGCAGGCAAAGCTCAGAGCTCACATGCTGCTCTTCTCATGCCAGCTAACAGCACAAGGCCCCTCTGTCCCCAAAGAGAGAGGAGGGATGAGCCAAGTTCCTAAGCTCCCAGCACACAAGGACTCCAAGAAATCCTTCAGGAAATAAAGATCAAGTCCCAACTTTATCTTCTTGCAATGAAGATGAACAAAACACCTAGTTTAAAAAAAAGAAAAGCATGAAGCCCAAAAATGTTGCCGTCAGGGCTCTTTTATACCTTGGAGAAAAACATGAAATACTCTAGGGCCAGTATTGTTCATTTGGTTTAAAACCAGACCTTTAAGTTTTAGTTGTCCCTGGGTTCATGGTGGTAACAGACATGGGATAGTCTCCAGAGTGTCTGCACAATGCCATTGAATCAGTAGAGATAGAGGTAACCTCCCACCAAGTCCTTCGACCACAGGAGCCACACACCTCTAGTTCCTAATCCCTGTTAATTTATTCCTCCTCCTACCTCCTTTCTCCCCACTCCTTCGTTGAAGCCACAGGCATCGTTTCCCATCCTTATTCATTACCTTGGGAGATCAGGATCAGCCAACCCACAAAAAACCCTCCAAAAGGCAGGAAACGCCACACTTCATTGCTGCTCATCCACTTACAAAATATGCATGTTCAGGCATCTTCTCAGCTAAGCTGCTTTTAAACCTGCCATTCAGAAGTGGTTTGGGGTTTAAGTTTCAGGCTGTAATTCTGCTTTGTGATATTCTGGATACCTGGAAAAGATTTTGAAATCATTTTCCCTGCTGTTACCAGCTAATAATTTGTTTCACAGAAATATTCAAGAGTCCTACTTACATTGCCAAATTAAACACAGGAATGTTTTGGAAACAGAATTAAACCTTTTTGCCTTTTTTTTTTTTAAAGCTTATTTATTTTACTTTAAAGCCTCGGGTACTTAGATTTAGCCCCTCTTGTTCCATAAAAATTCAAGGAATGGGTCTTCTCCCAGAGTAAATAAAGTAAAGAAAACACCACCTTCCACACTTTGCTGCTGGGTATAGAGCATCCCTAAAGAAGGACACATCCTGCTGAGATATCCTGCCCAGGGTCTCCAAGGGCAACAGGCACTTGGGTCCCAGGAGCCAAGCAGGGTTTGGTACTTGCATCCCAAGCTCCAGGGCAAAGGAGTGCCCCCCTGCACGCCATGATATCTCCACATTAACTGCTGCAACCACCACTAAGTGCTGAAGCCAGTCCTCATGCTGGTAGCAAACACATTTGGGCAGAGTAGCCATTGCCTTTCCCCAGCGCTACACTGAAGCCCTTATTTAGCTGGCAAAACACTCACAATCCTGCTCACTCCAGAGACCACAATGGAGCTGGAAGAGCTGGTATCTGTCATCAAGTTTAGTACTTCAGCTGAAAGACTGAGCCAAGGCTTTGTGAGCTGTAACGCGCGATGACAAATTTCAGATCAAGGACACTGACCACGTGGCTATGATTACCATCAGGGGTTTATTGGCAAAGAAAGACAGCACACAACTCACACGGCCATTTAAGGCCTTGTCTGATGCAGAGAAGGAAGGAAAATCCCATCTGGTAAGTGCTCTGATGCAGGGAAATATGGATTAAGAGGCTTCCTCTGGTCAGCAACTACTTTCCAAATCACCAAATCTAGACAAAAAAAACCTTATACCCTTATTAGCACAAAGCCCACATTTGTAGAAGCTTCTGCCACTCTGAAGAGCATCCTCACTGCCAAATGGTAATGCCAACTGCATTAATGGTGGCAAGAGGGTGACATTTAGTCTGGTCTCTTCCATTTGAGCGTGTAAGTACATTTTTGCAGTGCCAAGCACACTTTGCAACAGGAAGACTTAAAACCCTATTTCAGAATATGCTGCATGCAGTGATAAGAAATTCATCTGTTTTTACTGTCTAATCTAATGCATGCGGCAAGGCTCCTGCCACCCTGCTGGACCCACTCAGAGCTAATCTGGAAAAGCCCAGTACACTCTGCACAGGTCGTTCTGTTTCTGTTTTCCCCAGAGCCACAAGAGCAGCTGGAACGGCAGAAACCTGCAGCACTCCAAAACGACCCCTTCTGGGTCCATCAACTGAACCCCCCCACCAGCCTTAATGGCATTTACTGCCAGCCCTTAATTCAGTTTTACTCTCAGAAAATGCCACAAGCCAAGACGTTTTTGCATTATCCAAGCAAAAGCAATGACAAAAAAAAAAAAAAAAAAAAAAAAAGATTGGGGTTTGCGGTTTCAGAAGAAGCGCTTAAGTGCCTATCAACCACATCCTCACGAACCTTTCTGCTCTCCGTTTCTGACCAGAGTTAAATATATTTAAACCTTTCTGCAGTCCCCTTACAGCAAAGTCTCACCCAAGGGCTCAGGCTCACTCAGGTCATTGCAGGGGCTGGTGCCCCCCATCACTTTCTTTTCCTTCCCCTGCTGTGCAGGTCTAATATTAATCAACCCTCCCCAAGGCATCCCTTACACACAGCCTGTGAAACTGCACTTCCCTCTGGTCAGCCAGCCAGGAAGAAGTTTAAGCCAAAGACTAAGAGAAAAGACACTGTCGGGTTAAGGCGGAAGGAGGGAGGAATACCCCTTTCTGCCATGATTTTGCTGTGATTCAGGCTGACAGTGCAGAAGGGGCCACATGAGAGGCAGAGGTTGTGGCTGTCATCCCAAGTCCCCCTGCCCAGCACCCCCTGGGCTCACTCCCTCAACCTGCTGAGCATCCTCAGAGACATAAAATCTCACATCTGCCTTTAAATGCACGCTGCACAAGGAGCCAGCAGCCTTGATCCCACCCCCCACATGTGCATACCATGCAAAGGGGTTCGTGGCACCCAGGAGGAGCCTCTGTTAGCTTGAGCTGCCAGCATCTACAGGGTTGAACTCAAGAGCACTGCAGTGATGGACTCCCACCTCTTTCCTGCACTGTGGTCATTTGCCAGCCCAGAGAAGAGGGATAAGTCCAGACCACCACTCTTCCACATCAGCACCCCACCACGGGCATTTCAGGCCAAGCCCTGGGACAGAGGGACAGAAACCACCCCAGACCTGGTGCTGCAGCCATGAGCCAGCAGCCGAGGAGGGCAGCGATTAGCTTGAGGGCACCTGCTTCTATTTGCAGCACTGCCATTGATTCAGCACAAGAGATTAAGAAAGTGTTTTTACCACATCCTGGCAATACAGGGATTAAAAAAAATTTTTTTAAAAGCCATTGAGTAAGGTTTGTTTAATCAGGATTTGCAAAGCACTGAGAGATACTCAGGCACCGTTAATTGCAGACTAACATCATCACACGCTTATCGCCAAGTGTCAAGATGTACAGAGTTGCCTATAGATATAAAGAGGCACTTAGCCCTACAAAAGCCCCTCCCCAGGCAGGCTAAGCGCCTCATTTACATCTCCCTGAGCAGTTCCATTGCTCGTGGAGGTACCTCTGTGAGAATGGGGCTTGGATTTATGAGGAGATGTGATGTCTCCAGATGAAAGGTGCAGGGGTTTGAATGCACCTGGGATGGAGGCTTCAGCTGGGTCACAACCGACAGGATCGTGCCTCTGTGGTCCAGGGGTACCTTTGGTTTCTCAAGTTGCTTCAGCTGCTGAAATGAAGCACCTTGCCTTTGAGACAAAGCACCAGGGGAAGCAGAGTTTCTCCAGATGTCCTACCTCAAGACTAAATCGTGTCTTCTCTTTTCCTTACCTTCAAAGGAATAAACGCGAGAGGATTTAGTGCTTTTTAACAAGTGCCACACAACATCCATTTCATTAATTTACACAGGAGGTGGGTGGGGGGGAGATGCCAGTTCAATAAATTCTCCCAGACTATTGCTTTGAAACAAACAACTCTGTGGACCCAGGCTATGGATGTCACAGCAGAGGCTTTTATCCAAATGAGCTACGCATTCGACAGAATGACTAAAATGCTTCAAGAAAATAATAATAAAAAAAAAAAAAAAGGGTGGAGACAAAGGAGCCGCTCTCTACAAAAGGCAACATATCACTGACACGTTGTTTGAACTCCCAGTGGTGTATTAAAAAAATAAAAATAAAACCCCTCTGAACCACAGCTGCATCCTTAGCTTGCACTGCTGTTATTTTAGCTCAGAGGGAAAACAACATTTGCTAATGCCTTTTTCTTCTCTTCCCCCCCAAACCAGAGAGGAAAAAGTGTTTGTTTTTCTTACGCCCAGTGTTTACCATGTGGATGGTGAAGCTCCACTCCCTTGGGACTGGAGAGAAAGGGGAGAGTGTCTGGAGCAGGGTGGCTTCAGGGAAGGATCCTTCCCATCTGATTTACTGGTGAGGCTGGAGCAAATAAAAGGGATAGTCTTTCCCCCACCCCGAGCACAGCAGGGCTGCAGATGTGAACAGTGAATACAAAAATCCTGTCTGAGCCCACAGCATTTCTATGACAATAGAAAATAAATAGCTCCATATTTGTTTATTTAGTTAACTTAACTTCTGAGGGATTCATTTTGTGCTACTGAAGAAGAGGAAATCGGGATGAGATGAGGGTGACTGGGCTGCCCCACAGACCCCACTGCTGCCAACACCGATCCTTGCCACAAAGCTCAATGCTCTCCTGACTGCATCACCCCAGGGAAACCTGCAGGGACGTGGTGCTGGCCCTTTGCAGAGCTGCCTCAAGGTGACTAAACACATCCCAGGCGTGATGTCCAAGAGTGTGAAGTGCCCCAAACCAAAGGGCAGGTGGTGCTCCTTGGCCACCCAGGCACTCACAGGGGACCTGAGGTCCAGGGGGTCATCCCAGTTTTGCCCCGTTTTGTGACCAAGGACCATCACACCCATTATCACACCTGCACAGCTCTACAGGGTCAGAAAGACACAACCAAAGTGTCAGTGCACAGGGTGGTTGGGGGCGCCTAACATCAGTTACTTGGCCTCCAGGGCCACTCCAACACTCATGCTGCTCCCTGCACATCACCTCTGTAGTGAGGGTACAGGAGCACCTTTGACCCAGGGAAGAGTGGGCTGGGAATGGGATGCAGCTGGGATGGGGATGCAGGGTGGGAGCAGGGAGTGTGATGGGTGCCTCTGCACATCATGAGGGAACCCCCCTTCTCTGCACAAACAGCTGCATGGTGTCAGAAACTGTGGCACAAAGACACTAAAGCAGCAGAGGCAGAAGGATGGAGCAGTGAAACATCGATCGACATTACCCAGTCGGTCTGTAGCAGAGCCAGGACAAGAAGTTTTATCTACTGACACCTGCTGTAATGCTGGTTTCCATTAGATTATGGCATAATGACTCTCACTTCAACTACAAAAGCTTCGAACTTCCCAGTTTCCATTTTGCCTTTCTATTTCAAATCACTTCTCTTACAGAAAGCAAACCAGAGACAGACAAATACCAACATGTGCAAACACGTCCTTACCCTTGCCATCTAGAACGTATCAAACAAATCGACTTCAGTAGCTCAAGCACATACTGTTCTCTCCCCATGCTATTCTCAATGCATTTTATCAGCAGCAAGCCTTTCATTTGCACACCTATTTCTGAGATCCAAATCAAAGACTTCATCTTCCCTTCTGCTAAAAACAAACCAAGGAAAAAAACCCCAAAAACCACAGTGAAGGTAACTGCCCCTAAGCTGGAGGTGAGCAGTCAGACTCACCCATGCTCCAGGCCCACCTGAGGCTTGTTTTGGGGTTAGGACTAAAGTTGCAGAAAATCGCTGTCAGATTTTTTTAAGGTACCTAAGTATCAGGAGAAGGAGCAGGGCACTGGGAGTCCTAAATAACCCTCAGCGGGGAGACAGCGACCTGCTGGGGGGGAACATTCCTGCAAAGCCTTATGAAACACCCATTGGTGTTTTAAACATGCCCTGTCCTCCACAGGCTTCTTGGAAACTAGTTGTGTTTCCTCTAACACATAAAAAAAACCCCATGAAATGGGGTGTATCATCATTAGCAGAAAATGAACTCCATTTAAACCCATACCCGAGGGATTTTCTGTTCCCATTCAGGGCCCATGCTTCTTCCCCCAGATCTGCATGGCTTGTGGCCACAGGCAGCCACTGTCCTTGGCAGCCTCTAAAGGCAAATATTGAAGGTAAGTAAGGCTTGCAGGCATTTGTTTAAACAATTGGCAAATACATGACCCTTATCAGAAAGTGTTCTGTTTGATCTGTTTTGCCATCAGATAAAAGCAGAAGGTTTTGCAAAAAAGTGTACAAAAATATTCTTTTTTCCCAAAAAATACTTTTGATTTTTTCTAGTTATAAAAAGAGAGAGAAATTATTCTTTTTATTTTTTAAGAGAGATTTTCTGATGATTTCCAGACTTGTTTTTAAAAATCTTCCCACAAATACCGACATTTCTGCTGCCTCCAATTTCTACCATGCTCATCACTGCAGTATCCAAGCACCTCACAAATCTCAATTAACCTCAGTCATCCTGGGAGGTAAAAAAACATATTAATAATCCTGTCTCAGATATGGGTAGACCAAAGCAGCGAGCAAACGAGGCCAACATTTCACACAGAGTGCCAAGGCACAGTCCCTCGCTGACACAGCCTGATTCAGGGAGCGGGGAGGTAAATGGGAGCTCCAGGGCTCTGCACCTTCCCGGTGCTGTGTCAGGAGCACACGACACAGCGAAGCAGCCCCGGGAGCTGGTGGCAAAGCCAGTTCAACTGGAATATGGAGCTAATTACACCTTAGCATCCTCACTGAAATATTTCTGCTCAACAAGACGCAATGCCTAAGCCACCAGATCAGTTTTTCCTAAAGTGTTACAAGTTTTGAATGCAAAATGGCTGCATTTCAGCCCTAAACTCAACCCCATTGATTTCTTTGCCCCCCACCTTTTCCTATGCTCTGATATGGACCCCATCACCACTCTCTCATAACTTTTACTGGGCTGATCTACACCCCATCTGTAAGATAAAAAACTGCTGTTATTCTGATTTCACAAGCAGGGACAGGAGCATAGACCAATTGATTTGGTTAGTTGCTGTCACATGCATCTACAGCACAGCAAGGAGAGGGACACCCCAAGTCAGAGGCTCAACTTAACATTCGTTCAGCTGTTCTACAATTCCTCTGAGATATCAGCTGGGATTTGACCTTGTAGCTACTTGAGCAAAGATAGGGAGCTCTAATACAACCTTCAAAGAGACACTATTACATGGCTGCTGCCTATATCATGCAAAGATAAAACTAACATGTTTTTAAATTACACATTACAAAAGAAGGCAATGTGAGATTAAGGCTACTCATATTTTCCCAACAGAAATTTTCAGTCTTTTACAGTAGCTTTGTCACAGAGATTAAGGCTCACAGAATTACAGTTACTCTGCTTTATTCCTCCTCTGACCCTCTGAAAAGGCAATTTCCCAGGTTATAAAGCCACCTCAAAATGTAATGCATGTTACCTTACTCCTGTCTTCCTAGGAGCATTAGCCCATGGAACACAACAGCAGGCAATCTCCAAAGCCTTATCCACAAGCAAGAGAGCCTGATCTGTGACAACTTACAGGCAACATGCTCCACTTCCTGGGGACACACACCTGGATAAGACATCACCATATAGCAGCCCTGAAGTCCACACATTTATCTCCTACAGACCAGGCTGACAACTTCTTCTGCTACCTTAAATAGGAGATTACCAGCTTCTTTTCATCACCACAGCCTCCCATCCTTCCTCTCCTCATTTGTTACAAATGAGATACATCCCAGTTAATTAGCTAATAATTAAACCTAACTTCCAGGGCTCAGAAGCTTTTAGAGCACTGGTTTCCAAGCTAACACTAAACCTCCTTCAAGCCAGTTTCCCGTATGTTTCAGCATAGCATATGTTTTTGTCTCTGAGTGGCTCTGCTGCCCTTCTCGCAGCTCTGGGGCGATGTGTGACGCAAGGGCTGTGATTTCCCCAGTCCGGTGCCCGCCTCAGTTGCTGCTCTCCCTTTATCTCTCCTTGCTGCAATAGATAAACACCAACGCAAGGAACCAGAGTTCCTGGTCCCCTGCCAAAGTCCCTTCCTCTCTGCAAACTGCCCAAAAGGAGGTTTGTGACGCTAGCCTTTGCGCTGCCCTTTTTTTTTTTCTTTTCCTTTCTTTTTTTTACAATCCTGCCTTGACTCCTGGAGCCTTTCCCCCATCCCCAGCCCAACCTCTTTGCAGCTCCCTGATCTGTGCTCCATCGCATCTGCTGCCTTTGCAGGTGCTCCCCTATCAGAGGGTGTGCGGTTTCCTTCACCTGCTCGTTTGACATGCTATAAGCCTTCTCTTTGCTAAGCTTAGAGATTATTCTGCCAGCCAGGAAACCATGTGAGATTGGTGGCAAGACCCAAACTGAAAACAAAACTCGAGACAAAAGCATTCAAAGAGAGTGCAAAACTGCTCAGATTAACAGCAGGCGACAGAGAGGCTTTTACAGGCAGGGCAGTAGCACACGCTCTGCCTTCCTTTAGCGGTCACTGCAAAATGAATTTGCTGATCTCAGGTGCCAAGGGAAAAAAAAAGAGCTTTATCCAAAGAGAAAATCCTACCAAAACGGGCCTCTGGCTGGGGCAGGACGGGACGGGCTGGCAAAGCCAGAGCTGCTCTCCCCAGCAGCAGCCACAGTGAGAAGCTGAGCCCCTGCTCCCCATCCTCCCCCTGCCCCAGGGATGCTCATTTTCACTTCTCCCTCTGGAGCAACATGTGGACCCATCATGACTTACATTAATTGCTTATGGAAGAAAATAAGTATTTCCCTTCTCTTGTTCCTCCAGCGCTTGGGTGGGACGGCAGCAAAGGCCACCGGGCTGATGTCCCCTTGGCAGCAACAGGCACCCAGGGAGGCAGTGGGAGCTCAGCCCAGCACATGCTGTGTGGGGTGGGACGGGTAATTCACTGTGGATGTCAGTCAGCAAGACGTGACCGCCTCGAGTTAAAAGCAGAAACATTTTAATAAGAAATGTGCCTCTGAGTCACGATGCTCCAGGGACCAGTGGTGTACTGTCTTATCCACCAGCCTTGCTCGGGGACTTTCTTAAGGTCAGGATCTGGGCTTAGAATTACCCAGCTGTGAACAGAATAAACACTTGGTCATGTTTGCTCACTTCAGCTAAAGGTGAGTCACTCATAATAACTTTCAGAGGGAAAATTATGTGAGTAATACTTTGAGAAAAAAGGTATGAAAAATACAGAGAGGGAGACTTGCAATGTATTTAATAATCACGAGCCCTTGCAGAATCATGATCCTCTCAGAACCATTCCTAATGCTCACCATCATTTGACTGCACTGCTCAGGAGCGTGCTAACCCTAAAATGGTCTGCAAATATATTTGTGTCATTCAGCCCTATCTGTGTTTAGAGAGTGTCTTGGAGAACACATTAAACACTTCAGCTGCTAAAGTGAGTGACAGCGCCGTCCCAAGAGCCTCTGAAGTAAATGATGTCGTTAACCACATCATGGGAATACTTGTATTAATCTCCTGGCTCTGTGCAAACCTGCTTTGCTACACCAGAGCCACAGGTGTCAAAGTCGGTGTGTTGGCACATTTTCAGCAGCTCACAGAAGCCGGTGCCGGCAGCGGGGAGAGCTGCGAGGCCAGACCCTGCTGCCGGCTCCTGTTGAGCTGCAAATGGAGGAGCAGGCGGGAGATCCTGGCCAGGACTCCCCACAGCCAGCAGTTGCCTCTCTGCCTGTCAGCACCTCTCCAGCCCCACCGGGCTCCTGCCAGCCACCATGCCACCAGCTCAGCAGAGCGAAGCCAGTCTGGGACATCAGCCTGGGCGGCTGAGCCCCTGCCCTGTGTGATAACCCCGGACCAGGCAGTTAGAGGTGGAGAAACGCCTGCTGCTGGGAAATTCCCCTGAAGTTTCATATGGGGGGAACGCATGGAAAACCTGGGTCTTTTTTAAGGAAAAGCCCCCCAAAAAGCTGCAGAGCTTGTTTTCTCTGCAGAGAAAGCGTGAAAGGTGTTGCACAGGGTTGAGAGGACCCACGACACCTCTGGGCAGGTGTCCGTGTCTCTGGGGCGATGTGTGCCCTCATGGGAGCGTGCAGGAAAGGCAGGGGACTGATGGCACACAGCATCGGCTCGGCCGGTGCCCTGGTGAAACACGAGCATCCGCGGCGCTCGCTGAGAGCCCGGCCCAGAGCACGGGCAGCATCTCCCTGCGCAGCACCGGGCACCACTCACCCACTTCCCCCCGCAGAGCTGCTTCGCCTCCTCGGCACCCAGTTTTACCACCCTGCGTTTGCTGTTGCTGCCTGTACGCTGTTCTGCATCGCTGGCGGCAGCAGAGATGGGTACAGGTGAA
Organism: Pandion haliaetus; assembly: GCA_013401275.1. Classification (NCBI taxonomy): domain Eukaryota; kingdom Metazoa; phylum Chordata; class Aves; order Accipitriformes; family Pandionidae; genus Pandion; species Pandion haliaetus. Next base: position 589,890 of record VYZV01033122.1, read on the forward strand.
GTGGCGACATGCCCACAGCTATGCCTGGCAGCTCAGGGTCGCGTCTGCACTGCACAGCTCCCCAAGTGCTAAGCTCAGCCCTGTGGGAGGCAACGGCCCAGCGCTAACAACTACTTTGACATGCAGCACTACACTCAGCCCAGTGAGGTAACACTACTGCTGCCAAGAAGCAAAAAAAAAAAGGTTCCCACAGCTATTGTATCCCATCAGCTCTTCTAACCTCTTCAAATATAACTGTTCCTTAGAAGGTTTATTGTTCTTAATGTAAATAAAATGCATCCTTCTGTGCCATTCCTTGTTTCATACGTCAGCCCACGTTTTGTGCGTTTTCTGCAGAGGGATGTGCTGTACGCCCAGCAGGCACTCTGAGAAGTTTGATGAGGGCAGCAAGCTCTTGGTTTCTCTTGGTTTCCCTGGCCACCATCCCCAGGTTAATGTGTTTGCAAGACAAACTGTTGTCAGAAACATCAGGGGCAGGCCCTAGCGATAAGACTTTGGAAGTGAAGGCGCTCACTCCTGGATGGACAAATAGAAAACAGGCTATAGATAACCTTGAGAGCGAGTGGAGATCTGCAACTTCTCTGAGAGCAAAACTGGGACTTGGAGCTGTGAGAAGACTCAGAACAGGTGGAGTCATTTGTCTTGGTGAGCGGTGAAGCCTGGCCACTGAGGCTGGCTGCCATAACGCCACATGGCCGGGACTCCTGCCTGTTCCTCTCGTACAGCTCTTGGGGTACGCCATGACCTGGTCTTGAAGGCTGGCCAAAACCCTTGAGAAGCTCAAGCATCAGCTCTGCATATCAAGCCTTGAGCTTGCTGGCATGTTTCAAGTTTGGATTTACAGCATGTTAAAGCATCATGGGGGACTGAGAGAAGCTGTGGGTGCACATGTAGCAGAGCATCTCTCCAGCCCCAAGGGCAGAGCTGCAGGTGCCCCAGCCGTGGTGCAGGCAGATCCTGGCGCAGAGCCCGGCCCTGCTGCTGTGGGTATGGGCTGTGCATGGCAGAGCGAGGTGCTCCGCTCTGAGCCATCAGCTTTTCCTCGCTGCTCCTGTTGCTTTGCACCAGGAGGCCTTGCTAACGCTGCTGGGCAGCAGGACTCCTGACGTGGCTGTAATGTAATTTTTGCATGTGTTAATTTCATTTCTTGGCTTTGCTTAATATCAGTTATTATTCTGCTGAGATCGTAACCAGGAACAAGTGAAGCTGGTTCAGAGAAAATAGCCAAGCCCATGCCTTTCATTTCCCCTCTCCTCCCAGCTGCCGTGACCTTTGCCCATTATTAGAACCAAAATTGAAATAAGCCTTTTCTTTCTGAGGCTCCGAAATACTCAGCTCTGAGTCAAATTCATGGAACAAGGGAACTGATTCAGATGGCCACAAGCTATTGTTTCAGTTCCACCTTAAAGCAGTTCCAGCTCTGTCAGCTCTTTTCTTTCCTCCTTTTAAAATGCAGCTGGGAGCAGCCCAGTAAGAGGCCAGTTGACACTGGGGATGGAGGCACTGGGCTGCCCCCACCTTCCAGAGCCCCCACATCCCCAGAGAGCATCGTGGCAAGCAGCGGCACACATCTCCCACACCGTCACGCCTGGGCAGGGGCTCCCTGTCTCTCAGGGGACAGATCCTGTCCATCGCCACCTTGCCAGGAAACCAGCACTGTGCTATGGCAAATATTGGGTGGGTGGCTCCTGAGGCATGAGTTCGTCCTTTGAGTAGGGGGAAATCACTTCATGGTCCCAAAAAAACCAGCAGTTGGCACTTTATCCCTTAGAGAAGTGATGAAGCCCCACTCAGAGGACTGCTCTGTACAGTCTCACTCCACTGTAGCACACCTACTATTAGCCATCACCATGACAAACTCTCTTGGACATCAGTGCAACCTGCACAGTTCCTGGATGAGGACTAATTGCATTGGCGTAAGCATTTTTTTCAATCTCGCTAAGTTTCTGAACCACAGGTTTGTACTGGTACAGAGACCTCAGCACAGCTACACCCATGCTCAATTCTCTGGAGTAGGTAAGCCAAGCCCCTAGGAAAAAGGCTATTATGGGTTCTCTGAGTCACCATGTGCCTTCTCCTGTTGTACTTAAACCTGATACTGATCCATACTTTTGTTGAAAGCAGAAATTAAGCAGATGAACAAGTAGCTGGGAAGGTACTTTGAAGACTTTTTCATCAAAGGTGATTTCAAAATATTTTCCAGCTCGGCATCCTTTACTGTAAATACACCACCCAGGTTTCCAGGGGCCTTTGGGGTAAGAAGATCAGTGTTGTAAGGAAGCATCTCCTCTGCCAAAACCTGATATTTGAGGAGCTCCTACTTGCAAAATAACACAGGCACCTGTTGTTTGTTTTGGCAATTCTGTAATCACAGTGTTCCCATAGACTACACACACACCAGCACTGGGAGAGCCCTTGCTCTCGGTACTGGAAGAGATAGTGTTATCTAAATAAAAAAATCCTCAAGGTTTCTAAGTGGTTTAGCAAAGGTTGCATGGAGAAATTACTGTGCAACTGTCCAATAGTGGACATTCAGGCCCAAAGGCCAAGAAAGGTGTCTGTTCTTGTCTTCATTGGAAGGTAAGCTTGCTAGCCATGACCACGGCTGAGCACACCTGCTGGTAACAGAAGCAATTCTTGACAAGGAAAGGTGGGATTTGCTTTTGGAGCACCCTTTGCTACGCAGTCCCATGGAAGTCTCCCAAGTAGCGTGGGTCCTACCCATCCCATAGGTGTTTTATGGCCATCTACACACAGGATGCGATTTATCTCCAGGCCACGATGGGCTCAAGTCAGAATGATGATCCAGATTTGGACATTCAAGGGTGAATTCAAAAAGCTGAGTGGTCCTGCCCAGCTCTGGTGATGCTGTCAGAGTTCCAGCAAGGTACAACAGCTCATGGAGACAGAGCAGCCTGCAAAGCTGAGCAGAAAACCTAATGCAGACAAAAAGCTCATGCTGACTCTGGAGCACGGGCATAAGATTACCCCTCCTCTTAGCATCTCCCGCCAGTCATAGTTTGAAGCCAGTAGGACATGCACCCACACAACCTGCTGGCAAAACAGATAAAATCCAGACACAAACCAAGCTTTAAAACCACTAGGAGCTAGTGCTGGTACACAGGTGTGTAGGCTTGAAGATGCATTGGTGCAGGACCCCACATTAGGGGTAAGCACGGGGAGTCTCAGCATGACACTAGGGAGGATGGGACAATGTCTGCAATGAGACTTTTTATCCTCTTCCAGAAAAAAAGCAAACTTGTGGATGTTAACTGCGGAGTCGTGTGTGAAATAACAACCTGTTACCTTAACACCCGGCTTCTTGTCCGAAACATGTTTGTTTTGTACAGTGTTTATGCAGAAAAATTTTTCAGATACCCAAGACAGTTGTGATTACTCACCTTAATGTTCAGCATTTATCCATATCTATCTCACAGTAGTTAACATACGCAAGTCAGCCAGGCTTAGCAAATCTTTGCCCTTTTCTACATTATTGATCTGACATTTCCTCTGGAGTATTTCAACTGAGAATTAGATTAACGCCATATCTATGGACATTACCTAGTTAAAACAGACCAGCTGCATAGACTGGCACACCCTTTGTTTAGTCAATCTTCCTTTTATTAATTCATGAAACCTTGTTGTTATTTCTTAAAAGTGGAAGATGCCATTAGCAATGCTAATGAAAACTACCAGACTCATTACACCCAGTGCTCTCCAGACAACCCCAAAAGAGCTCTCTCCATCCTACTGAGGCCTCACTCTGCAGTTCCCAGGCAATAATAATGTGTTGTTTGCTTTTCATCAGACATGTTCTCGGGAGAAGATATGCCTAGCCATTAACTGTGTCGTGACCAGACATATCAGTCCACTGCTGAATTTTGGGCATCTCCAGGGGTCCCCTGGAAAGGCCTCGCTTTAGTCCTGGCACCAAGAAGACAGCCCGGGTGTGAAAGGCATCATCTCAGCTCTTTCCCTCGCTTCCCACGTTCTCTTTTCAAGCTTAAACTATCAGGTTATTTCCACAGTTAAATATTCATTTTCCCTTTTGCTTTTATGTTGCAGAAACGCCATCGAAGGATCAGCAGGAAAAAACAATGACTTAGAAAAGACTGTTTGGCCTGAGGAAGAGGTGTCCTCAGCATAGACTCAACTGCCTTCCTGGATTTACAGGGCTTTCTTTGGTATTTAATAAAGACTTCTGTTATGACAATAAAGAGAACCATCTGCTGCCTTGTAAGTGTCTGGCCTGCTTTAGCAGCCTTTATTTTTCCTTCTTAAGAGAACAGTTTGGATTGATTAAGACTCAAGCAAGTATTTTATACTTTGATGCATCCCCAGCTTGTTGAAATCTTACCTGAAATCTTAAAAAAAAAACCCTACCAAAAAAAAATACTACACTAAATGAAAGTCTGCAGGACATGTGAAGGCCCATAGACTTCAAAGAAGCACTTTCAAGGCTGAAGACTGGATCTAAAGACGTTTATATTGCTCCAGCCACAAAGGAGGCCTTCAGATGGGGGTCTGCACAACATGCTGTGCTCAGCCTGGGGCTTCACTTGCACAAAGCTCTGCTGCAGCCAAGGGGAATCCAGGTTTGTACACACACACACAAGCCTCATGAAGACTAAACTGGGGTACAATCTGCAGGCTTTGACTCTGGCTGATCTTCTACCCAGCTGAAGAGCAAAGCATCCAAGAGTTACATGTTGCTGGATGACTTAGAGGCGTCATGGGAGAAACTGAGGATGCTCTAACCCCTGCAGAACCAGGTCTTCAGACTGGAACAAGATAAATTTTCAGTTTGAGGAACGACAGTAAACATATAATAAAGAAAATAAACCTAGGCTGATGCTTTTTATCACATATAAAGCTCTGAACAGGAATCAGGGCTGACTTGTTGGCTCCAAGCATAGAAAACCTGTAGGTAAGTAAAAAGCCTTATGACTCATGTATTGCCCTGGTTTATTCCTCCATGGAATACCTAAAAAGAGGCTTTTGCTGTAAGATTTCACTTGCTTCTTTTAAACACTGTTACTTTTCATTTGCAAAAAGGAAAGCTGCAGTAGAAGTTGATAGCTGTTAATTTTGGTAAATGCACTGTACTGGGCAAAGTCACGTGGTATTCAGACAGATGATGGCTCTGTAGAAGTGTTTCAGAGGGAAGGAGATCAGGCTTAGGGCCGGTTTGACGCCGGTACATGCTCCAGGTTGCTGCTCTGCACCCCATTGGGACTAGTCACCGAGCAAGGGATTAAGCACATGCAGCAAGTGTGTGCAGTCTCTGAGCTCTAGTGAGAGACAGTCCTCAGGCTAAAAACTCACCACCTGAATAGCCCTGCTCAGCAAAAAAAACCTTCTCCATTTCAGAGATAGGAAAATGATGCACTACACTTCCTCACACAGCTTAGCTGATACAGTTTAGGAATAATCCGCCTTGCTTCTGCTATCAAATATAAAAAAGATCCTGCCTCTACACACGTAAAGCTTCCAGTTCTGTCAAAGCATGTGGTCCATTTTGTAACATGGGCAAAACATGCACTGGGGATTAGCACTGAACTCCTTTCACTTGTAGGATAAGAGATAGTTAAAGCTGAAGTCTCCAGACGTAGGAGGCAGATGCGTTCCCACCACGCTGCCCAGCTACAGCCACCTCCAGCCCTCTGTGCGGTGAAACCGCAGGCAGACCCACTGCCTGGCATATCACTTCCCACCCAGCACAGGCACCAGCCAGGGACCACCCTCACTCAGGCCCTCTGCATTTCGCTTCCCCCAACGAATGTCCCTGTGTTAGCAGGGACACTTAATTCACTCCCAGCTCCTGTAGTTTAATCGCTGAAATTATGTTATAGAACTGGAGGAGGACACAAACCATCCAAACCAAACCCCTGGAAACATCACGACACCCAACCACAATCGGCTTCTCTTTGCAAAGAAGAAATCACTCCAGGTCAGCTTCTGCACAACCAGTTTATTCAGCCAAGACAAGAGAGTTGTTAGAGCAAATAATTGAGGAATAATATGGTAAAACACAATATTAGCAATAACTGCCTTTACTGATGGGCCTTTGAATGAGATGTGCTGGGTGTGCTGCACGTGCCCTGCTTGCTGTCATTTTCTTGCTCTGAGGAGATTTGCTGAAGATTTGAGCCCTAATCTGTGCAATGTAACATTATCTGCAGCATTTGTATTTGTATGCTGATCTTCTGTGGTTAGACATAGGCTTTGGCTCCCAGCGGGACTGCCTAACACAATTTGATCATGTCTGTTCCAAGTAACTGCATGCTAGTTTTCTACATAGAGAAAAGGTTTTTGTTTTCTTTTTAAAAATAACTTTTTAAAAGGCAACTGATTTTTGGTGCCTGACCCCAACGCTCACCCTGGATTTCAAAACTGCAAAGCAGCAAAAGCATCCACTGCCTTTGCCAAAGGGCCTCATCTAGGTGCCCAAAAGAAAGCACACAAACTCTCTGGTCACTGGTGTAAAAGCTGCTCGAGGGTGTCCACCCTGCAGCCCTTCTCCAGCGCAGGCAGGCTCCAGGCTGGGGGAAGCTGGCGCAGCACCACGTGCACTGTGAGCCATGCTCTGCGACCGGGCAGGCAGCGCCTGCTCACATGAGCAGACTTCACAATCAGGCCATAATTCACACACTATTACAGAGACGGTCAAATTATGCCAAGCCCAGACCAGATCCTCAGCTGATGTAAATCAGTGAGAGTCCACAGGGCCCATTCATACATCAGGCCGGGATGAGATGGCTCTGAATTGCTTTGCACTGAAAATGCAAGAAGCCACGCGCAGACCCTAAACTGTTACCACTTAGCGCTGGGGTTTTAATATGCTCAAAATGAAATGGTCTGTGTCAGGAGCATTACCCTGAAAGGGAAGAGGACCTGCCACTCCTATGGTCACAGTCTCCCCTTTTCTTTATCTTGGGCTTCTGACTCCTTAATCTGTTGTGGAATGTCATTTAATTAAGCATTTTCAGGGTTCACTCTAGGCCATGGGATTACTCTGTAAGCAGGCAATGCTGGCCTGAAGTTGCGATAATTAAGGCCACGAAGGACAGCTTGGCACATTGTCTAATCAGGGAGCCAACATAAATATGCCAGAGCCAGTACTAAATATTTCTGGGGTAGAAGCATTCAGACTTAGTAGATGGGGTTTCCCCTAATCATACAATGAAGAGATTAATGAAAAAAGTGCATTTTTCAGTTAAAAATTAAGAAGGAAATAAAAGTTAGAAACATTCTTGACATGACATCACCTGCCCGGGTTTAAGGCCTTTTAATAAGGGATTACTGTACACTAGAAATAGGAAGAGCTGGCCAGCATGCCGCACCGCTGTCTTCTGTGCCCCAGGTCCAAACCAGACCTCAACCCTTGGACTCGTGGGGAGCTCTGCAAGGTCCAACCCTGTCGCCAACAGGACTTAGTGCAGTTATGCTGGCCCGAGGGAGCTGCCAGCGTGCCACCAGGGCCAGCTGTGCCTGGCCTCACGTGCTCTGCGGCAGCTCGCCTTGACGTCCTCTCAGCTGAAGCGGAGCATGGGCCAGGGCTGCAGCTGGTGAGCACTGGCGCCTTTCCACCAGCTCCACAAAGCAGTCGCTTCCTTCCAGCACAGGGCATCACGGGGAGCAGGGCAGCTGGGCCTTCGCAGCACACATGGGCAACCTGGAGGAAGCAAAAGAAGAAATGACCTCCCGGGGCCCACTGTGTTCACTTACCACGTACCTCTGTGCAATCACTTACTGCCCATCGATGTCTGCAGGAGGCCCAAGGGCGCTCATCATTCACACAAAGCAAAACAACCTCCTTCTCCCACACTGCAGATGCAGAAGCATTTCTTATACTCCTGCCCTCAGCTCTTGCCTTCGGCTCCAGCTGAGTTGCCCAGACTGCTCCCTGGGCATCATCATTTATCCTAGTTGTTCTCCACTCTCCCTCCCACCCTGGTTCTGCACTCCACACCATTAGATTGTACAGATTCAAACAAATACCTGTGGAAAAAGACAGAAAACCTTACCACATGAGACCACTGCCTACCCATCAAGTTTCTATGCTGGTGATACCCAGTGGCCACCCACCAGCCAGTGGTGATACCCACCCACTCCCAGCCTAGACTCATACATGGGCAACACCTTCAGGCATTTTCTCCTGCTCCCTACTCCTCCCACAGGATGGGAATTTACACAACATGATGTTTCTCTTACTGATAATCTTGTCTGTTTTCCCAGTTTGCTTGGGCTTCTTATATGCTGACAGAGGTTTGTTTCATCCTTCAACACACTTAAACACAGCAGATGGGTACAACCAACTCAGCTACCTGCTTGAAAGTCTGTATTATGGTCATACTATGAATGCTTACAGAAATTTCTTTAAAAATTAGCAAGTGTGACGCTGCAGTTTTGGTAAGAAGGACTTCTATTGTTTCCAGTAGTGCCAGACATGAGAAGTTCATATAATACAACATCATAGTTCAGGGCATTACAAAGGAAAAGGGGGAATGATGCATTCAATTTAACCAATATGAATAGGAAAGGAAGACAAAAAGGCTGGGTAAAAAAAAAAAAAAAAGAGAGACAAATAGGAAAGAGCTGCATAATCTAGGCATAATTTCAGGTAATAGTCTGCCCTGGTTACTAAACTGCAAGTTTTATGGGACAGGGAGAAACTTGCGTGGCCCCTGGTTGTACAGCACCTAGCACAAACAGGGCTTTGGTCTCTTTGATCAGATGCATCAGCAAATCGCACAGCTGCAATTCAAATGTAGACTTGCAGGAGCCAGGTCATTCTCCCCCTTTTATGTGCACTTGAGCAAAACGCAAAACAGACTTGAAATAAGCAATATTCTTCCTTTTTGTTTTCCGCCAAGCAGGCCACAGAGCAGATAGCTTCAGGGCTGTGAAAGCAGCGTTGCTTCCCCCAGCGCCTCCTCATTAGAAGCATCTCCTGAAACACGTTCGGTGTCATACCCATTTAGTGTCAGGTGACAGGCATTTTCTTCTGTAACATTCACTTCAACAGTGGTATTATTACTTTTACTTGAGTGCTTTGATTTAAGCCACAGGAGATGTCACAAATTAGTGTTTACAAAACTTAACACGAGGGGGCTGTCAGTACTTGCTTGAAGACAAGGATTTAGACGGTTGAGACCCCGTTGTGGAGGTAGCAGACTAATTACAGGAGCCAAGGTACAGAAGGATTCCAGACCTAAGTGCCACCTCAAGCAGAAGTGAAAGTAATGATGCTCAGAGCGCAGCTCAGAGGCACACTGGACTGAACACACCCTTTGGGGGCTTTTTCTTTGTTTTTCTTATACACAATGCAAAAAGGAATAAAAAGAACAGAGTGAAAAAGTCCGGCTCAGCTTGGTAACTGCTCCATCTGCTTACAGCAATGTGCATCCTGAAACCGCCCATTAGATACACGAACACACTTAAACCATAAGCATCTCTCAGCTAACTTTACTCCTAAAACGGCACTAGAGTTACATGTTGCAAGGGAACAGACTCGAAGAGGGCTGGAATAAATAGATTGCCTGGTGATTCAAGGAGAAGATACAAACTCTTCTATGATCCAAGAATTCACTGATATTACCTGCTGGTTGGAAGATTTTGTTTTCTAACAGTTAGCTATCCAAGTGGAAGAAATCTATTTTGCATTTGGGAAAGTCTGAAAAATATATCTAATTGCTATGACTAATAAACAGTCAGGAAAAATGTAAATTTTGTAAAAGTTTGATATTCAAAATCCTTCAAAATAGAAGTACAAAAGACATCAGTGTGCAGGGGAATGCAGAGTATCCCTTAGAAACAAACTATCCTAAGTGGCCCTTCAGCAAAGCAAGGTATTCCTGTGTTCTCCATTAATGGACAAAAACATGCCACTAAAACCACGCTAGCATTAATTCCCCAGCAATAAGAAGTTTTATACAAGTGCAGACTTCTTTGTGGAATGAACACACCATCTCAGAGCCACCGATGCAGCAGAAGGTCCCATTAGAAATCTCCTCTCCAGCCTTTCATCACGATTCATTGCACCATTCAGTGCAAATCACAAGCTACAAAATTGCATTATCAGTACAGGTCTTTTTCATCAATTCAAGGTACTGATGTTTAAATATCTCCTGCACTAAAAAGCAATTGCTGTTTAGACCCTATTTTTTTTTTTTTAAAGAAATCATTATAACATTCTCATAAGTGCTTATCTCAGAGGAAGATAACACAGACACAGCTGCTATTTCAAAGGACATTTTGTACACGTAGCTCAAACAGTCACATCTGAAATACAGCAGAGATTCTCTCTAATTCAGGAACTGATTTATTGCTGACTGCATTGTGTGACAGTGCCGTGGCCTTAGTTACACTCACAGCAGAGGTATTTATACACTGTGATTTGCCTAAGGACTTCTTCCTCTGCTGGGCCCCCGCTCAGCAAAACATTGCAATAGATGCTCGAGATCACACTCAAGTGACTTACTGAAGAGGGCTGAGCGTCTCTACGCTAGCTTTGAGGAGCTGTTTTCCTCTAGATGTTCCTCTCCTTATTTTTCCCACCCAGCCACACAGAGCACCTCATACCTGCCCCACCAGCCACCTTTGCTCAGCGTGGGTGGGCTCCAACCTCGGCATCACCCCCACGCTCACCCTTCAAGCCACAGGCCCGCCTCTCTGATAGAAAACCTCAGGAAAATAGCTGTGTGGTAGATAAGGTCACATAATGCTGCTGGGGTCAACAGCTGTCTCTATCTGGATTCTAAAGAGGAAATATGACCTTGCCTTGAAATTTAATATCTCCCTTGCGCGCAGGTAAGTCAGCGCTTCCTTCTGCCTATAAAAGGGGATGTTGCTTCTGCACCCAACAAAGCCGCACCAGCAAGGCTCCTTCTCTGGGGGTGCTCAAATATGAGTGGCCAGGACCAGGGCAGCACCCACAGATAAATACATTAAGTCGTCTTACCAGTGGGATATTGACTCCTACAGGGTCCCCTGAGAGCATCTCTCCCATATTTGCATCCCCTTTTTTTTCTGGGTGCCTGGCCCTGTCCTCCCTCTCAGCTCAGTGGGGAGGGGATGCTCTTCCAGCAGCATCCCCAGAGAGGGTCCCCAGAGCATCTTCCCTCTCCCACCTTCCCAGGGAGCAGGCTAATTCCATATCAGCGCCCTTTGATGCAGCATCTGCTCTAGCAAGTACATTTGGAGCCTCTGTGAGATTGCAATTCACATTTCAATCAGTGATTAGAGACCACAGGAGCCTTCCGGAAGCCAAGATTACCCACCACTTCGCAAGTATTTCATTGCCTGTAGTGTGATGTGACCTGAGATACAGATCTCCAGCTCTGTAGTACACGCTCAAGGCATGGACCTCGTCCATGTGACCTGACCTTTCCTCCCATCCTTTCCTGCAAGCAGGGACAGAGCCAAATACAGTGCCTAGCACCAGGTTTGGAAAATCCCAAGCTATGATGGACCATCAAGATCATTCATCTTCCATGTAGTACAGGCCATAGGGCTTCCGAAAATTAATGCCAGTGGAAAACCAGAGACATCTCTTAGGAAAACATACCTCCTGACATTACTACTGCTAGTACTGGAGAATCCACTGGTGCTTGTGTTGTTCCAATAGTTATTACATTCACTTTTTAAAAAGTCATCCTTTTTCCCCTGACAGAAAGCTATGCCAACAAATTAGTCAAGCTCATCAGTGCCCTGACTCACTACCTAATATCTAAGAACAGGAGAAAGAGATGAAGTAAAATGCATGGGTAATACAGGTTCTAGAAAGCTACAGATAAAAATACCCTGAAAACTAGGTTAAGTTACCAGGAAGATAAAGAACATTAGAAAACAGGAAGGTATGAATCAATAATTTACATTTCAGAACAGTTACTCAGGCATTTACAAGAGCTTTCAAACGCCTGTCTCCCTCATCCCTCTCCAAAACTTGACCCTGACGATGATCCCCAGTAATTTCCTCAGAACTGACGTAATTCTTAGAACCACTCGAATTTTTGCTATACAGGAATATGGCAAGTGAATGGAAAGAGAGAAAATATTGGGGGGAGGAGGGGATCCAGGATCTCACCTGATTGCAATTTTTGCCACCACCACAGTATAGTCATTTCCCACCACTTGTAATTTAAATAAACTCCTAATGCAGTTCTACTGCTAAACCCTATACTTAATAACACAAAGGCTCCCTGACACCGTTAACACAGCTGGACTGCCAGCTCAGAAATGTCAGCTTTCTTCCCTACATTGTGAAAGCTCTACTGTTAATTTTGACATCTGGTTTTTAGTGAGATGCATTTCTTGCAGAGCAAATGCACACTGACAAATCTAGGGCCCTCTGTGTATTTTGGTAAATTGCAATCCGTTATGAATATATATCTTCCTATAATGAAATGTTAGCTTTAGAGTTGTAATGCAAGCTGTCCAAGTATCTGGTGGGAACATTTAATAACAATAATATTTTGCTGAGGATAACACAGCTACCTCATTTAGGTATTCCTAATACACTCCCCTGGATGAGTTTTTCCCCCTGATAAATTAACAGTTTAATAGCACACAGGTGAAAGCAACTGGGTGATATTGAGATAAAAATTGCCCTGGCAGCTCAGAGCGTCTCTGCAGAAGAAGCAGAACATTGACACGTCTGCAGCGGTTCCCACTGGGATCTTGCTGACAGCAAACATCATGGATCAAGACAGTCCTAAGAGGATGCACAGCTCAATTACTGCACGCCACTCACCACTGAGTGTGGTTTGAGGGCCTGGCCACATGTCCCAAGGGTCTGGAGGCTGTGATGGGTGCAACGAGCATGTCCTTCCCACAGGGAAGTAAGCAAGGCTGGTGGAAAGCATTCCCTGCACCTACTTTCCAGCACTGCAAAGAAAGACTCCTTGCTCTTTTAGATGATAGGCTTTTTTTTTTCCTCCATTTAGCCCAAAAGATTCTGAACACAAAATTAGCAGATCCTGATGCAAAGGATCACATTTGTCACCGAGGGGATTGACTGAGCACATGGGGTATGCCTGAGGCAGGGATGCCACAGAACCACTGGGAGCCCAGCACAGCACTGGCGAGCTTGGGCGCTCTCTGTGTCTTGGGACTCTGCCTTCAAATGCTGCTTCTGAGCAACTCTGCACCAGCAACTGAAGCACTGCTTGCAGTCAAGGCAGGCAAAATACTACGGGCTGCATTTAGGCCTGACCTAAACCGAGATCCACTTGCATCAGTTGGCTCCGTTTGACTTGGCCCTGGATATGTAACCCCATAAATCATCTCCTGTCAACAGGACGATCTTCCAAAGGACTTAGTGGCAGTCTGGTGGCACACTCACTCCTGTTTCAGTGGGGCTGGCTGCATTCCGCTGACCTAGATGAATATCTGGTGACAGGAACGATCAGCAATGCTTTCTTACAAGATCACATTGCTAAAGCGCAAGTCTCCAACAAACAGCAAGTCAGCACCGAACTGCCCTCCCCTGCTGGAAGCACTGCTCCGGTCCTTGCCCGAAGGCAGCCCGCAAAGGCAGTGCTTCCAGACAGCGGGTGCCAAAAGTCCCGAGCGAGGATCTGACCTCTGCCTGCAGCAAGCGCGCATGCAGGAGTTAGTCAAGAGCATGAGGTTGTGGTGGTACACTTCAGAGCCAGAGGGGAGAGGATAAAAAACCCAGAATCGAGATCTGCAGAGTGGACAGACCCAGATACTTAAAATACCACACTGAGGCAATGCTGGTCTCAGATGCGCACACACACCAGCCCGGGGCCAGGGAGCGGAGAGCGGACCAGGAGAGCACCCTGGAAAGTCCAGCTGACTCAGCTGTTCAACAAATTAGTCAGAAGCTTTCTGAGCACAAGCAAGTTTGCAAAGCAAAAAGCAAGCACCAGCATGGCAGATCCGGCTCTTAGCGGCAGGCTGAAAACCTGGCTGCCCCTTCTACTTAGCATCACATTCTTCTGCTGTATTGCAAAGTTATTTAACTTAGGCCAAAAATTCAGGAATATCTGACTCTACCTGATATCAAGGATTCTGTAGGAAAAAAGAAAAAAAAAAAAGAAAAAAAAAAGACAGCAGTTGAGTAAATCGTGACAAGTTATGACAATAAAAAATCCATGGTGAGGCCTAGACACCAGATAAACAGACCAAAGAGATATTTAGACACAAGCATAATTTGTAATTCCATTCATTTCACAAGAATTGCTCTCTATTTTAAATTACATAAAATAAAAATAAATTATAGCTTCTAGAAAGAGAACCTCAAGAAGTCATTAAAACTTTTGGTGCTGTTTATAATCAAGAAAAATGCACATACGTAGCAGGGAGAAGGCAACTCAGCAACACGGGTGCTACAATTACCTGGGATTTATGAGCAGGCTTGGTGTGGAGCAGGGGGGAGTTTCCCCCAAAGCTCTGCATGCAGACTGAATACAGCAGCTATGCAGAGCTTTACATGACAGGCTCAATGCAAATAAAATCACAGGTTCTCATTTCTTCTAAATTGCTCACCATCTTTTGCTCTAGCTCATAAAATTTGGAGTGCTATCCAACACATATCAAGACTCTAGATATTTAAATCTAGAAGGAATTAGGATGTGGGCCTTTTTCATCTCAAATCGGTACCTCATCGAGCTACTGGAACAGTCTTGACCCCAGCTAAAAAGCAGTTTGCACCATCTGTTACTACTGTCAAATTCATTATTATACTATTTTGTTGTATTGTATTTTAAAGGGCTACTTCATAGGAGAGATGCAAAGCTCACAGTGGAAAGACTTAATTGATGTTAGGGATCTGGATCAGGCCCTTAGTGAGTGGAAGAGAACTAATACTAATTCTTAACTTTCCTATTTGAGCATGACATGCCCCCAGGCTTGCTGCTTATCTTTGCAGAATCACTATCTCCTGTTTAGGCATGACAATATTTGTCAAGTGTAATGCTCATTAGTCTGCTGTGTGGTCAGGCTAGCAGTGTATAAACACTCTGAAAGATCAGGTTGGGACTAAAGGTCTGCTCTTTGTGGTCAATTATAGCCATCAACGTTAATGATGCCACCATGGAGAGCTATGCAGGGAGAAGAGAGAGAAGTGCTTTTCCAAGGTTAGTCTTGACAACGTACCTTGGCTACAAGAAGCTGGCAATGAAAAATGTAGTGTGCACCTCCAGCCTCCGTCTAACCCTCTCAGTGATTTATTTCAAGAATAGTCTAGTGGCTTTTTTTTTTTTAAATACCTGAATACAAGACAAGCTTTCTAACATGAAGTGCATTCTCTGGTATTCTTCAGAATTCATGTTGTTGATGATACTTAAACCTGCTGTTTAATCAAAGAGAGAAAAAGCAGCACAGGGGCTGATGAAAGTTACCTGTCTCTACCTTTGACTCTACATTTTCCCCAAACCCCTAGGATTTCTCAGCAAAGCAGAGATTTTGACTATTGGCTTGGAGAGAGTTCTTGTCCCAGTCCCTATGTGAACTGGCAAAAACAATAAGGTTTATTTTCCACCTTGAAACATTATGTGTCTTTTTTCTTTTTAATTATTATTAAAATGGGGCTATAGGTTTGCAGATCTCTTAGAAAGAGAAGAATAAAAAATTCACTTTAATTCTTACAAAAGCAGAAAGACTTGGCAATATTTAAAAATATTCACCAAAGGAAAAAAAAAAAATCACTATTGCAAAACTAACGATACGGATAATCATCCTCAACTGGCAACATCCCACTTACTACCAAAGGAGAAGGACCACTCGTCAGCCCTCTGCTGCCAACCTATTGCGGGGTAGAGCTTCAGTGAAAGCAGCATCAGTGAAAGCAGCATCAATGAAAGCAGAAATAGCACAAGCTTTTGAAATCCTTATATAGTTCCCCAAGCCTGCTGGAGCACTATAAATACAAATGAGTGTGAGACAGCAATACCATGTCCTGAAACCCCAGTAAAATTTGGCATATGCATCACTGTCTCAATGAAACCTATCCATAGAGAACTAGGTAAGCATGGATATTCCCAATTAAAATAAACCTGAAAATGCATGGTCCGGCCCTTCCCTAAGCAGGAAATTACTTAAGCACATGCTCAATTTTAAGCAGGACTTTAAGTTTAGGACAGGTTTAATGCTTTGGTGGAGGAGTCCTTTGATCAGGGTCATCATTTATTTAACCTATGACATTGATTTCAATTTAATTGGCAACCATCATCTTTGCCAGTGTAGTGTAATAGAGCACTAATATTGGGGTCTGGGCTATATTAATTCATTTAATTGCATTTGTTGGCCTAAACAGAACCCTACATGTAAGGTTATTTATGCACTTGTCCACAGAGCAGACTGCACAGAAAACAGTGGCATTCAATATTTGATGCATTCTCTAAAAGGGAAACCCACATTTTCTGTAAGTGAGGTGTAGCTCAGTCAGTAATTCAAACTCTCAGCATCCATGAAATCCTGCAATCCATTTATGCCTGCTTTGTAGAACTGACATTTGCTTGGTGGTCTAAAGCCTTTTATTTTTCTCTTTTCCTTTCCAGCATGTGCTCTTGTACTTACCAGGGCACTTACAGTATTATTTAGGTTGCTGCCTGCGATATTTTCAAGCTACTACAAGACAGTTTCTTAGACATTTTCATAATGTTTTGAAATGCTGATGAGGGTTTAGCATTAAAATTAATGGCAGCCAGCCGTGGTCTTTCAGATGTGAAAGACTGTGCAGTATTTTCTGGGAAAAAAGGGGGGCAGGGGGAAGAAGAATGGAGATATAAATAGCCAGTCTTGCTTTTCTCCAGGCAGGATCCTTTTAATCATGTAAAATAGATTTTAAAGATTAAAGACTCTAGGCTCTGTTCTGCCTTTGCTCATGTCTCATATCACCAATTTTTTGTATGTAATTTGAATTAAAAAGGACACACATGGTGTTTTCATTTGCATTACCCCAAACTGGAATTTCCCCTTGAAGAACATAGCCCCTACCTCCTCTACAGTGAGGAGAAAACCTCCACACCTGGGTGAAACACCACAAAACAGGAGAAAAACCAATTCCAAATCACTACCCGACTTCTTGGACCTGGAACCTCGTTTTTCTGAGATTCAATTTAGAGCTATGTCTTATAAGCTGAAAAGGAGACAGAAGAATTACTGGTCCAGCAGCTATATCTGTATATGTATGAGTTGCAGTCCCAGATTTCATCCAGACATCACCATACTGCACATGGAAAAATCTGCACTAATTGAAACAGGAGCATCAGCACAGGGAAAACTGGCTGCACCAGGGGGGAGAGAGATCTCTGTCCTGGTCAGAAGGTGCAGTGATACCAGGCATGTTCTGCAAGAACTGCCAAAGGTGGAGGTCAGAGAGGAAAGGCCCAGCTCCACAGAGAAAAGGTGAATCAAAGTTCTCCTGCAGGAACAACATGGCCTGACAAAAAGCCAGAGGAGATGCTGGGAGGACAGAGTAGGCCAAAGAACTAAAAATCTGGGGCAGAATAGACTGCCCACACCCACCAACAGTCCGTTGACAGAGCTGGAACCAAGAGGCTTCCTTCTTCTGCCACTGGCCTGATAAACCCTGTTTTGCCCCACCACTTCCTCTCACCAAGGCACACAATGCAACAGGAGTCGCATCTCAGCACAGGTCAGTCTTCATTCTTAAATTTACTTTTCTAATGCAAGTTACACATTGACTAAAGCATCCTTTCTCCGCCTTACACTCCTCAGACTTGCAGTTATAGTCCCATCTGGTTTCCAGTCATGACTCTCTCCTGGAGCAGGAACTCCCTCATTGCCTCCAAGATTCTGAGGCCAACAAAATCAATGCTGGAATGTATTGATTTTATTATTTGCACTTAGTTATACTTCTCAAATGAAGTACAGGATATCTGGATAATTCTCCTTGATTACATTTATAAATACCCAGAGCACCCTAACTTTGTTCCATATACTAAAATATCGATGGCCTCATCAGCAAAAACCATGGAGCCTTCCTTAAGGGACCACCAAAAGTCATCAGCTGTGAACAAGTATTCTTTCCACTAGATACTCTTTCATACTCATAAGCCAAAGAATAGAAAGGAAACAAAGGACACTGTTCACCAGATACAAATCAATTAATCTTTCTAATGACATTTGGAATTCACCTGGAAATCCTGGCCAAACCTGGGACAGTTTTCTGGTGGGCTTCATCTCCATGGGTTTGACAAGCAGAGGACTGTATACCACACAATTAGCTTGCCATGCACATGGCCTATGGAAAGAGAGAGAAATATGGAAGAGCAGAAAAGCAGCATCTGAATGTAAGAAGCTGTCATCATTCTAAGCAGTGCCTTCTTGTTGGGACAGTATGGTTAGAGTGAAAACAAATGCATGCAACTCTATTACAAGAAAATAAAACACATTTGTAATTGCAACGAAAGACTTTGTCTTGACAGCCCTGGAAACGAAAGTTCACAAAGCACATATAGTGTGGGAAGCGCCAGCATAAACCTCCCACACGTGCCTCCACCAGTGTAACCAGGGGATAAGGGCAGTGTGTTCCCAGTCTCTCATCCTGCTTCTGCCTCTCTGCTGAAAATGGCCACCAGTGTTTTCAATTAGTTCCAGGTGGTTTTGTACCACAGGCACTGATCCACTTGGAGCTGAACCAAAACCGCTCCCTTCACTGCACAGATAGCACACATACTCCGCTCGTTCCCAGCCTGCAGATCTGTTTCAAGGTCCTGACCCTAGATTTTAAAGCACTTCATAGGCAAGGGCCTAATGAATCTGGGAGACTGCTTCTTATTCCACAATCCCAAGCAATGGCTGTGATTGCTCTGGGTGAGCAGGGCTGAGCAAGCTCAGGGTGAAACCTTCCTCGCTTTCTGCATCCAAGCCTCCTGCCACCAAAGTCTCGGCCCTGTCTTAGCAAGAGTAACATCCTCTGACCCTCCTCTGTGGTCCTGCCACAGCCTTCTTCACTAGAGCTGCTGCAGTATTCATTAAAACTTAGCACAAGATAAAGAAAAGCTTAGAAAGGTTTAGAAAAAGTAAGACATTTCTTCAAGGCTTTGCAAAAAACAGTCATGGTGAGACCATGTCCCCAAAAGAAAACTTTTTCTTGAGTTATAGAAAAGTAAGGTTGGGAGAGAACTTGAGAGGTCGATACCTTATACCTGTTGGGCTATAGCACAGGGAGGTCAGGTGCTGGAGCCCTGACAGAGCAGCTCTGCAGTTAGTAGGACCGGTCAGCCTCGTGTCTGGAGCAGTACAGCCAGAGCCCTCATAACATAACCCTTCCTAACAAATTTTGCCTGAGGCTGTGGCAGATGAAAGCAAAGGGAGCACTGTTTGTGGGGAATCTTTATGCTTGGTTAGGACCAACACACCATGAGGCTGAAAGACAAAATTCCCTATTACTGATGTATTAATGCTCCCGGGTTTGCTCAGCAGCCTTTTCTCACTCTTCCACATGCAGCCTATGCTTTTTCTGCTATACAACTACACACAGAAAGGCAGAATTAGCCTGCACCTCAATGCTGGTTTGAAAGCTCGTCTGTATCTCTATCCTCCTTGCCACATGCTATTTCATACTTTAATATCAACTTTAAAATAGATTAGAGGCTGATGAGCTGAAACAAATCCAGCTCATTACTCCTGCAGCCCTAGCACCGCTCTCCCAGCAGCCTTCCTCCTCCTTCGTATCCATCTTCCCTTTGCCTCTGCCTTCACCACCTGCACTGTGCCTTCAGCATCGGCGTAAAGCACTTGCTCAGCCAGTGTGCTGAGCCACAGCGGGGTGCTTCGAGCACCTTCTGTTAACCCACCAAGCACAGCATATGCTGAAGCCCTTGTCTTGCCAAGCAACTCATCCTGCTGTTTCTAACCTTTGAACTTCAGCTGGTCACTTTGGGTCCTTTCAGACACCATGTTCATCTGCTTTCATATCCTGCTCTTTTTTGTTAGTGCAGGTTCCTTCAAAGGAATAAGCAGTAATTACTGCAGCCACACCTATACTGGAAATGCCTGTGCAATGATCTGTAGTTCATGCTCACGAAGAAAACAAAAGCTGTAAAGAAATAAACATCCATTCAATCTGAACTTTGGTATCTGGTCCTTTTCTGCAGCAGGGACCTGATTCTTTGAAGCACTGAGCTGCCATAGCCCCTGAGGGACTTGAGTTTCTTCTCACACATGCAAATATAAATCAGAAGTCGCTCTATTGAAGCCAAGTGAATTATGCAGGTGTAACCTCAATGTGACAGAGAGGGCTCATGGATGTCAACAAAGACTGGAACAGGTGCCCTTTCATTTTTCACATGGTGATTTTTCATTTTCAGCCACTTGGTTTTGCACAGCTACAATAGCACATATACAGCTGTGATGCAATAGGACAGGATGGCTGATATTTAGGGGAAATCACACGCTTAGATCAATGCACACTGCAGGTATTCAGCTGGAACCAAATGTGTTGGAAGCAATGTAAACCCCAGGGGGCTTGTTTGCTAATCAATAAACACAAGGAATGTATGCCACTGAGTTATTGCTGCAGTGTTAATTGTAGCTATAGAGGATTTTTTTTTTTTTGCATTGCTAAAGAAACAGACATCTTCAAGAACTACAGCTTTTACAAAACAGACATGATATGAAAAATACATTTCTATTCACTTCTCTGATGTTTTCAACTTTAGGAAAACACATAACCTCATTAGAAGCTCTCAGTGCTGCCTCACGAATGAGAAAGGGAAATTCGCAGTGCTTCCAATCCCCTGGTTTACCACAAGTGACATTTAAGCAGTCACCTGGGGAAAAATCCCAATGGGAACACTGACAAAGCCTACCATTTGAAAAAGGTCAGACCTTCTGTTCTTGCTCTGAATAGATGGTGCTGACCTTAAAAACCTCCCAGTCTCAGTCCCCCTCCTCATAAGCATATGATGGAACAGCCAGCTAGGGCAATTCTACCCAGGAGGAGATGCAGGGCACCTTTGCTCTGCAGAATTTTCTTATTCCTTATCTTCCTCTTGACAAATTACAGATAAATCAACTCATCTGTGAGCAGGTGTTCAGGAGCATCAGCAGCACAGGCACCAGCATAGGAGCACCAGGCAGGGCACAGGCTGCAGTGGAGAAGAGAGTTGCCTCTCTCCAAGGTGACTGTCTTGAAAACAGATGGTAAAAATGCAATAGCATTCAAAACCCTGGTAGACAGGGCATTCTGTGTGTGATAGACAAAGAGAGATTTGCAAAGACTAGGTTTAACCAAGGCAATTCAGAGCAGGAATTGCCATTTAGCAGCTCTGATTCAGCCTCTGGAAGAGCCTGTTAGATACAGACACTACAAAATCCACCCTTATTCAGCTACAGTTAGCTTCCCGAGACCCCTCTCTTGTTTCATTGATTGAAGACCCCTCCTCACTCATCAGTTATGTAGAGAAACAAAGGGCAAGCAGACGGACAAAAAGTATTTCCACCCTGCAGATGGAAACAATCTCTGGTATCACCTTGAGCACAAGGTCAGGCAAGGATCTCCCATAGCAGAACTCAAACTCAGATTCATGAGGTTCTAGCTCAGGACCTTAACTGTGAGTTCATCCTTCTTCCTGACGTGATCCTCTTAGTCCGAACCTGTCAGTATGCAGTGCTACACATGCTAACTCCTCAACTTCACTGAGGACTGTCATCCTAGCACCAGGTTGTCAAAGTAA
Source organism: Pandion haliaetus (assembly GCA_013401275.1). Taxonomy (NCBI): domain Eukaryota; kingdom Metazoa; phylum Chordata; class Aves; order Accipitriformes; family Pandionidae; genus Pandion; species Pandion haliaetus. The sequence continues at coordinate 611,564 of VYZV01033122.1, forward strand.
AACAAGCACCATGCCAGATAGCTGGATGTGAATATAGCTCCCTCCCCCTCATCAGTACAACTGTCAGAGGCTGATCCTCCACACAGGCTGCAGAAGAGTAGACTTCCGACTGAGTCATCCCGTGGGATGAAACAGGACAGCCCACAGCGGTAATCCCAAATGCTGCAGTATGCTAGAAAATCAGTCCCTAACTGCTGCAGTCATGAAAATACAATAAACATGCCCTATGATTCCATTTTTAGTTGCTTTTCAATGCAGCGCTGCAGTTTGTCAGTCTTTCTTGTCCCAGCTGGAATAGATGAATTGCTGGTGCTTTTTAGGACCATTGGCAGATGAGCACAATAGAAACATCGCTCAGATATTGATGACTAATGCATGCAGAACGTTTCCAAAAACTGTGTTGCCATCGCAGCTAAACAAAGTGTACTAAATTAACATTCACATGGAAGGAGAGGAGCTAATTTCTACATATTCAGCATTTAAATGAACCTGTGGCACCACTGCAAAACTCAGCTGAAACCAAAAACTGGCCATGTTTCTCTTGAAAGTTTCATAGACCTCCATAACCCTAACTCAGGTTTCAGGCTGGGAGCAAAGCCTGGAAAATCTCACAAGGTCTGGGATTTCATTATAGAAATTTCTAGCAGCTACTAGGACAGCTTCTCTTGGGTCACCAATCTACAGACCTCTAGATATCATCCTCACTTTAAATTATTGTTGCCTTGCTCTAAGAGTGACACATATTTTTTGTAAAGCACAGTCTGGCACATTTCAAAGCTCACAGAAGTCTTTTACCAGCTCAAATGCATTAGATCAGCTTCTTCATGGGAAGCCTCCTAGACAGTTTTCCCTTTAGGACTGGAAGTAATCTGCTTGAGTATGGCATAAGCCAGGGCTAACCTGCAGAGGTAGAAAATCCTTGCAATGGCTAAAAATGCCACAGCCACAAAAACTGAAAGTGCAGAAAAAAAGAACCTAATTTAGGTTGAAAAAAAAAAAAAGCCTGACCAACAACCACCAACACATCTCACAGTAAGACAATGGAGCTAACAGACTGACTAATAAAGCAAAAGGAAGAGTCCTCTGTCTGGAGCAGGATTAAGTAGATGACTCATGAAGGACTTCTGTTGCTGTCATCTCTGACTAAACCTTACACTGAAGTCCGGATACAAAATGATCTGACTCTATGGAGAGTTAGAGCAGTCGGAGGGAGCCAGCACTCCCAACTCCGGTTCCCAGCTCTTGCAGTCATTTGAGTACTCCTACACAAGTGACCCATCCACTTAAAAAACTATAAGCAAATAATGATTTTTTTTCCTGCCCTGTGTGCTCTTAAACTTCCTATTATGAAAATAACAAACCTTATAAATGCAAAAGCAGAACATAGACCATTTCAAGTCTCTGAGATACAGCGCTGCTTGTTTTGTGGCTGAAGTAAGCACCTAAACATCTGCTGCTTAGACACTGTGTGAGAGTTGATGTTTTAATGCACTTAGAAATTGTCTTGAATACTTTAATACTTTTTTCTAAAGCCCTAATTCAGGTTATAGTTTGTTCTTCAGATACAAACAGAGCAGATCTCAGTATCTCTGGCTGTGTATTTAGTGGTATTAAACATCACCACCCTTAGAGCACCTTTTTGTAAGGATTTCAATCATCCTTACTCACGGAAAACTTTTATTGACTTGCAGTGTGCTTTTTGCAATGCCATCAAACAATTAAGAACCTTAGATACTGACTTGTACTTCATAGATAAATATCTATCATTCTTCTTCAAACAGGAATATCACCTCCATGCTCCTGGTTATCACAACTGCCAAAACCCAAACAGGTGGATACGTTTTAACAACCTAGCCTGACACACAGCAATTGAAATCTCCTTTCCAACAGATCGAACCTGTATTCATAAAACTAGTGAGGGGGGAGAGAGGAGAACAGGAAGTGTTCTTGAAAATAGGGGAATAATAGAAAGTCTGTATACATCTCACGGATTCCCATTTCATTAGATTAGGGAGCAGTGCCTCTAATGTAACTAACATGTGGCAACCACAGGGTAACCACAGCGAGTAAATCTGTCCTGCAGGAGGAAGCTAAAATGCAGCAGAGTTTGCTTCAACTGATAGGAAAGAATCAGAAAACCTCTTTAGTCCTGGTTGCAACTGGGGGTGGAGGGGAGGAGAACTGAGAATACACTAATAGTGACAGCTGAAAACAGAAATATCTCAGCATTTGTGGGTGGGGGAATCAAACAGGTCCCAGCATCCTGCCAATGCTCCTGCTCATGCTCCAGATTTGTTCTTGTTGAAAAGCAAAGCAATAGATCTGAAAGGGAAAGGCTTGAGGTGGTCTTAAACAAGATAAATATATTTAATAACAGCAGTTAATCATAACATGTTCAGAGATGCATACAGATACAGAGGTGCAAAAACCATGCAAGTTAGCGGAATTGCAGTAAGGCTGTGTGGCTCAAATTACCCTATTGTTGGGAGATCCCAGTCGGTTTCACTGCTCCCCTTCAATATTCCCATCAGGACTGTAGCTCCCTTGCTTTGTTCCCCAGACAGCCCAGCATTTAACAGATGTCCAAAATAAATCATGATCATTAGGTAGGTTTGGGGAATAGAAGCTAAATGGAAAAATCACAGTCTAATAAAACAATCAAAAAAGTACCAGCACATTACAGGCCATTTCAAAATAAATTAGGTTATATTTTAAATCTCTACACAAGAGTTTGTATTTTAAATCAAAAGACCATATGTCATTGACTTTCCCATGAGTAATCTAAGTGACGAGGCTCTCTGAGGTGCAGTAATAGGCTGTAAGTGAAGAAGTGGGTATTATTTTACCCGTGCTGTGATAATCTGAATGCATCACTGCCCAGCATCATAAACAGTGAAGAGAGAAGTATGAGCAGTACTTTCAAAGCCTCCATGCATTTGGGGATTGTAGGAGGGGGCGGGAGACCAGGTCTCCAATGAGAAGGAATGTAAACATTTAAAACTAAAGCAGAAACAACATAATATTGTTTAAAATCTAAAAGAAGAGGAAAACTATAAAAGCTTGCTTTTCAACTCTCCAAGAAAGAAAAAAAGCAAGGCAGAAGTAATGTCAAGAAATAACATTGCAAGCAGAGAGTGCAGTTCTTAATAATCAGCAGTATTCTAAAAATCTTCTTGAAGTTTTGCACTGAGACACTATAATTAAGGAAAGAAATCAAGGCTTACCAGTTACCGTCTGTCTGGAGCAGGGAGGGAGCCGATACTATAAGATCTCTTCCACAGAGTAATGCACACTGCAGAAGTATCAGGAAGAGAAAAACATAAAAAAAGCCATTACAGACAAGAACAGCCACCCCGTAGGTCACGCACTGTTTTCCTTCTCTTTTCCAGCCAGAAGGGTTTCCTCCTTCTCCCCCGGGAGCAAGCCCTGGGCACAGCCACCCCTGGGATGGAGCCTGGCCACCGCTGCCCAGCATCCCACCACCAGCATGGGGAGAGGGCTGCTCGAGGCTTTGTTTAAATTATATCAGGAAAGGGAAACCAGGCCTTTAAGCTGCTGCTCACACACGGACTGGGGTGAGCAATGCAACCAGCTGAGAGCAGGATTATTTAAAGGAAGACTCAGCTCAGTTCTGCATTGTGCCTGAACTAATAAGGACAAATAAATTATTTTTAAAGCATGAAGACAGAGAAAAGGATCATTATATGTAATTACTTTTAAGAACTGTTTTAACATCCTTTTCAATGTGAACTGTGCAAGTTAATTCTACACAAACTGAGGAACCCACAGAGGTTTCTCTTTCTGGAAAAGGATTCTTGCAGAGAGATCTGTTTCCCAGGAGATAGCTGCATCTGCTTACCTACCTGCATCCTCCACAGCCCACCGAGAACGGTGCAGACGCTGCCCAAACAGGGCACACAGCTCCCTCCTCCACTTGGTTTGCAAAAATACTGTGTTGGCCCACAGACAACTGGGATAAGGGAGCAGACGAGTCGCCAAACACGCCATGGAGGGAAGATACGTCCGTTCCTCCGCACCAAATCTGGAAAACAAAACGGGGGCAACTGATGATCATATGCAACAGTGTTTTCATTTTTAAGTTACCCACCATGACAACTGGAAGCACTTTCACAAAAACTGCATCAACAGCATGTTGCCCTATGCAAAACTCCTGCTTTTCTCCAGAATACCCCTTCTCTCCTCCTCACTTCAATTCACAGTACAATGATCCAGTGTTGCAGGCTTGCATTTAATTGTAGGTCGTTCCCATTGAATTTCTTTTGTCTGTCATTTTTCTTACACCTTCCACAGAGAAGGTGGATAACACTACATAGAACTTATATGCCAGCAGGACCCAAAGAAAAATCCAGGTACAGCTTCAGCAGAATATATACCTGCACTGAAAAAAAAACCCTTGTAGACTTATCTGTGAGTTGCTCCCAAATTATTAAGGGTGATTGGATCTGAGAAACATAAGAGCTTTGTACACCAAGGCAGTCCTCCTTTGACTCCAGATGCAAAATTACCATTTTTCTGCTGAAAGGGTGATTTCATGCCATAACTTGCATGACTAAGGTTTTCAGAGAAGACTTTTGTTTAGATAAGGACAAGAGATGCCCTGAGGCTTGTATTGTAATGTTATATGGATATATAGATAGAGAAATTTTTTGTTGAGCTGAGGGAGTGGTGTGATTTTTATCTGCATGATTACTTACTGACAGACACTGGGAACAGCGAGATTCTTCTTGACCTTTTTTCACCCCTGCCTGGTTGCAAACTTAACAGCCAGCCTGCCTTTGCAGCACCTGGGTACCACAGACAGCCCGAGCTGCAGCTGGTTTCTCTGTATGCCCACCGTCATTCTGCTGAACACTGTGCTATCTTTAAAATAGAGCTGTTGTCCACTTGAAATCCAATCTTCAGCTCGGGGGGGNAATGGTCCCAAAGGAAAATGGTCAACAGAAAAGCTTCTTCTGTGCCGGCATTTTTAACAGCTCCAGGGATTTGCCCTTCACTTGCATTATTAAATAAGCTTGCACTTGCATTGCTTTTGAAATACTTTCAACCTCCAGCTAGAGTAATCTGCATTACAAAGCAATCTGCACAGCTCTGGGTACAACAGTGCTTGGATGGTCACTAGGAAAGCACTGTGGAGGCTGATGCTCTCCCCTGTTTACCATTTCTACGGTGGGTGTAGTCCCTTCATTAATGCATGCAAATAGTGGTTTGATAGCAAGGGGTGCTACAGGGATACGATTAACTCTCCCAAGGCACTTCAGAAACGTTGCTGGAAACTTCATTGTGTGTCTTGTCTGAAACTACTGACCATTCTTCTTCTTGTCTTCTACTTGAGAAAGTAGATAAACTTAGTTGAGATTACTAGATAGCCGTAAAACTTCTATCTCAGCCCAAAAATTAAATTCTCAGCAATTTCTGAACTCAAAAGCAAGCAAGAGATTGGATGGTTTTGATTCAGTAGTGTCTAAAATAGAGTCACTAAAAGGATAGCTAGTCACGATAACTATGAAGCCTTTTCATCCACAGATATCAAACCAATTCAGAAAACGTCTGTAAGTGGGAATAGCTTTTCAGGAAAGGCCAAACAAAGTAACTGGCTTTCAAGATATGACATAAAACCTTCAACTTCTGGCTGAGGAAAACTGCAATAAGGAACAGCGAAAGACTGTTGTGTAAAGACCCCGATCGGCTTCCTCTGCTACAACCCACTCCTGTCAGTGCTGTAGCCAGCATACTGACCCAGGACTGCACTAGTTTGGTTACACAGACAAGCAGCAAATGGCTGGTCACCAAGCTTACAGCTCCACACATTTTTTCCCCCCTCTAATTCATATCCCAAATCAGAAGCCTTGAGCTTGTCTTTAAATATAAGCATAATCTCAGGCTCAACCAACTGATTCTCCAGCAGGAATATAAAGACAGACAACAGTCAGCTACGTCAGTGAGCCTGAGCCACGAACAAGTCACATAAATGGTATGGTTTTTCACAATATTGACTGTCATTTTTTGTGATATATAATTTCATGGAATACTTTGTTTTGTCCATCCATCTAAGCTTCAAAAGACCAATTTTAAGCTTTATCTAGCCAGAAAAATATTAGTGAGTGCATATAAGTGCAACAACTGTAGTTTAAGTGACATAATTCAACAGTACCATTACAACAAACACCTGGTGATAGCTAGCCAAAAAAAGTACCCTATTAATCGAAGTAAATGGGGTAAGGGAGTACAAAAAAAAAGTGTGAAAATAAGTATGCATCTAAAATGTACTCTAACTCTAGAAGCTTCAAAACATTAAAGAAGTATTTTCCATCAAGTTGCATTGCTAACAACGTTTGAAAAATCCTCTTTCAGCAAAAGTTGACAGTTTGAAAGGTTTCAAATTTTTTTTTCTCCTACTTTTGCTTTTAAACTGTCCATGATACAGCACAGCATCACAGTGGCACTGTGTTAAGGGGATCGAATCCTCTGTTACTGTAAGCTTAAAGATTCTTCACACTTTCAGCCTTATCCTTATTCAGCTACAGGAAGGGAAATAATCTGTCTTGGATTTTACTCCACATTTCAAAATACCAAAACCATCCAAACAAGAACTGCTTGTGTACAGGGCAAAGTCTTTGTTTTGACTGGCACCCAGGAGGAATTATGACATACTATCATCAAAGCAAACTCTGCAGATTATGGGGTAAGTAAAACAAGTTTTCTCAGTTTTCCAAGTTTTCTCATCATACAAATACCTTTGTAATTAGGCAGGTAAAATATATAGGAGTTATAACCTTGGAACAAATGTAGTAAATTTGTTAAAAAAAAAAAAGTAACTACCATCCATACAGAAGATTCCTGAGCATATGAAAAGCATATACAATTTTATTATGTATATACTTTTCAATAAAATTCTATCTGATTTTGTGGACATGTATACACATAATGGAAGTATTTAACACATCCACATCACAGCCGCATGTGTGCATGAATGCACTGTTCTGTAGTGGAAGAATGCATTTCCTTTGCACAGTTCTGTGTAGGAACTACTAATCTCTCATAAATTTCATGTAAGCATTAAGTCTTGTATTTGTGCCTTAGAAAGAGGTGCAGTTCTGAAGCTTCCAAAAGTTTGAGAGCAAAGTTAAAACTATTAAAAGTTCATTTAGCCCTAACACTGTATGGAAACTTTGGGGCTGATTTTTTGAGAGATATTTCTTCAGGAAGAAAAAGATGCCATGGCTATATAGTTATAAAACAGAGATATTAAAAGAGTATGAATTAGAAATATTCTGGTAAACTTCCTTAAAAACTTATAAAAACTTGGAAGATGCGAAAAAACAATCTGAATCAGATATCACAAAATAAATACTGGGTACACACCAAAACTGAGGTCTTCATGAAAGTCATCTTTTTCCACAGCATACCACCATCTTGACAAGATGACTAAGGCCGCCAGATACTGTCACTGTATCTCCAAATGAATAACATAACAGGTAAGGACAAAGAGTGAAGATTTTTATCCAAAATGCAAATAAAAAATTCCATATTTTCAAAAGTCTGGTTTTCATCAACTTTGACCTCAATTGGTTTCTTACCTCTCAAACATTTGCTTTTCATAATCCCACTGTTCTAACAAAGCTCTTTTAAAGTCCTCTAATCGATGTGTATTTGTAAAGCCATACAAGTCCTTGTCAAAGCCTCTTTTCTAATCTCAGAACTTTAATTTTCAGAGAAGCTGACTCCTTAGTGGTGCGGAAGCATCAAGATGAAGGTTCAGTGAACTCAAGGTCAGCAAGTCATGCATTTCTTTTGACTAGTATTTGTTCTTGACAAGCAAGCTGCTCACAAATCCTTTTTGCAAGTTTAACGCTCTGTGTAGCCTGCAGAGACAAAATTAGAATATAAACATCTACTCACTAGAGAAAACAAGGGAGTTATTGTCACTGTAAAGAAGGAGACATCTAAACCATACCCCCTCTGCATTAATTCCATTATTGTGCACAGGCAAGCTGACAGTTATACCACCGAGTAAACTGCAGTTATCTAGTCAAATGATCATTTAATGTTCTTTATTTTACTTTTTCTAAAGAAAATTGATTTCTTGCTATTTATGTTCAGGGTATTTCATTGTGCTGTGATTATAAACTAGACTGAATGTGTTTCCACTGACTCCCTGCAAAGTGTGTTTTAAAATCCTTCCTGTTTGTACAATGCAAGATGTCTTTTTTAATTGCCAGTCTGTTGGGGTTTTTTTAAGTAGGATGCATGCTTGTTTGTTTACTCAGAAGCTCTGAAAGGGCTAGGCTGGACTCCAGTCTTTAGGTAAGCTGCTATGAGACATGGAAGGAAATATTCCCAATAACGATGTTTGCAATGCAAACGACAAAACTGCCTACAACCCATTAAACTTCATCAAGGCTTTGCAGATATTTGAAGTTTAACTTGTAAGGACAATTCCTAGGGCAGGTTCTGGGTCATAATTGTCAGTCATGTCACATCAGGTGTTCTTTTCTATTCTGTGGTACGATAAAGCACCTGGAGGCCAGCAGCCAGGCAGGGGGCACGAAGGCAGCCAGAGGGTTTCCAGCCAAAGCAGGCAGTGAAGAACAGCCCTGCTGGAGTTGGCTGAGATTGCACAGCCGGAGCACTAGGACTGAAACCCACATCTCCAGATCCCATCTCCCACACATCCAATTATCCCCATATCTCTGCACTACTCTTCTGGCAGACAGAAATAACGCAAGATGACGAGAGGGAGTGCGACAGCAATCGGTGTTGGAGCTGATGAAAAAGCAAGGCACAGCCAAACTCTGCAACCAGGCAGCACTGCCCTGCGTGTGATGGAGGCACCACGCCGAGCGGGGTCCTGGCCACCGCAGCCCCAGGATGCACTCCAGGACCTGCAGCTCCGGCTGCTGTTAAACAGCACTAGGAGAAACATCCACATTGCAGGAGTCAGCATGCAGCTTAGCTGGAGGGTCAGGTTTTTGGGGTAAATTACTTCATCCTCATGGTTGGACTTGATGATCTTAAAGGTCTTTTCCAACCTAAATGATTCTATGATTCTATCTTTGAGGAAAAGAAGCAATCCCTTACTTGAGAAAATGCAAACTTTCCAGCTCTCTTCAAGTACTGCTAACATAATTAGTTTAACCATCCCCAGGTTGAGAGCGTTTTAAGGGCAGACATTTAGGCACAGGTTTAGAAACACGTTCAACATCCTGTGATTATTTTTCCTTTCTTTCTTTCCCACATCTCAGTACGTAAAACCTTATTGCTGTGGAAATAAACATGTGAAAAATCAATCAGGCACCTTTGCAAGCTATTAAAAACCTAAGACAGCATTACAGGTTTACCACCAGCAGTTAAAAAGAGGCTATCTATGAAACTGTGTGGGAAATATTCCACATGACACAAGGATTTTGACAGACATACAGAGTATTTTGAATAATCCAGCAACTATTTACCTAGAAAACCACAGTCATTTCACAAACACATAGCTCTATAAATATTATTTTACTGCTGATGTTTTACTATCCTTTCTTGGTAAAACCATCTCATGTAAAAACATTTGTTTGGGAGAAGGGGTTGGACTTCACTGTAAATATCAATTGTTAAAAAACAAAGAAAAACAGAGGGGTTTTGCTCCCACCCACCCTTAACTGCCTGTTTGCCTTGTCTGTGATGCCATTCATTGCTTCTCAGACATGAAGAAATACCTTTCTCCTGCTGCCTGCTTTTGTCCCACGTGTGCAGGAGGGGAGCAGGTGAGGAGCCCTGGGTGCTGCGTGGACACCCCTGTCCCAGGCAGCTTCACCCCCCACCACTGCATTGCAAGCACTGGTGAGTAGCCCCACAGCACGCAGTGGGTAAGGACAAGGTAATGTGCTTTCAGTAGAAGTTCTGCCTCCTCAAACACCCGAACACCTTACGCAGCTGTGGTCCCGGCTCTCCAAACACTGTCCTGACCACTGTACCCTGCTGTCTCTTTTCCAGGCGTTCTGCAGGTATGGGACATTTGACAAAGAGCAATTCCTATGCCAGCATCTTACCCTAGTTTCAAAGAACACAGGGATAAGTTTGGATTCCAATATTACCCTTGTAGTACTGTGAAAACTGAAAGACCTTTTCTACTTGACTCCACTGAAGATCTGCAGGAGGCATCCTTTTGCCCATCTTGCAGCTGGATGCACAGCAGATCCTGTCTCAGAGAAGCTACTGTCCTGATCACCTCTAGCATCCCCCAGATGACCCTGAAACACTTGGGAAAAGAGGGATCTTGGCAGCTGAAACATTGACGGAGCACGCACACACACACACACACACACGCTGCCCCCAGCTACAAGAAATTTTCTTGGCTGCTCATACAGAAAATTCATGAAATCTGCAGTGAATAGCTCAGAACAGAGGTCAGCAAAAATGCAAGAGTCGCTTCATTAGCACAAGCGTCAGCCCTTTGCCTACAGTAAAAAGTAAGTTTATCACAGCTTAACTCAGCAGGGACAAATCTACATTTGAAAGAATGAAAAGGGAATAAACTCACCTTAATCCAGTCTTGCAAAACCCTACTCTCATGCTTCCCAGCTGCCCAGACTGGAGTGTTATGACGCCTTTGCAGGACGCATTTAATCAGCAGCATGACCCGACCTGTTCTACAGGGAGAGCCCTTTATGTACACTTTCCAGCTCTGACCTGTGCTGCAGCATTGCTGGAGCTTACTCTACCGTTACAGCACACTTTTCCATCACAGGAGAAGTATATCCTGAGTGGCATGGGCCATTAGCTCTCTCCAAGCTCAAAGTAGCACTAGCTAACTCCAACCACCTCAGCCACGCTCCTCTTTTGGTTAGACAGAAGCGCACTAGCACTCTAAATAACGCCTTTCAAATTCCCAGCTATGCCTTTTTAATGGATCCTCCCTAAAACAACAACAGCTTCTAGAAAGAGACTCTTTGCTGGTTAGTTGCGTTTCCCAGAATTCTCAAAGGCAAATAGCTGAAGAGGGGGTACGCCAGATGAGCACATTAAGCTCTGCATGAATCTGTGCGTGTACTTTATTTTGCAGACAAGTCATTAGCAGGGCTATTTTCCAGTCAGATTAAGAGGAAAATCCAAGAGTTGTAAAGCTGAACTTGCAGGGCCTGATTCTTTGGCGGTTTGTAGAATCCGAGTGAAAATTTCAGCTAAAGCAAGTGTAAGACAATGTTACATGAGAATCAACCTCACCGAAATCACCAGGACCTTGTCCATCAGCTTCAAAAGACCAAAAGGACATACCATACCATCTCATTTAGTGACCACGATAGTGGAGCTATTCCCAGGAGAGGTCCAATTGCAAGTGAGAACTGTGGGGAGTTGTGAGAAAATGAGTCTCCCAGGCTCTGGTTTGTTTTAAGGAGAAACCTTCACATCTCTTGGCCACAGCTCCACTTCCTCCAGGTTTGTGAGAAAGCTCACATTGCTGATGGCACTGAGCTCATGTAAGTGTCAGTTATTTTGGAGTCTCTCCAGAGAGAAATATTTTGACAGACATATTCTGTTCATTATTCTTTTGAGAGAGGAAATACGCACGTCGTTATCTAAAGGAATACAGTCAGCCCACCATGCTGTTGCCTGACTGGCTTAGTTATCTTGATAAATACCGGCTAAGATCAGGACTTAGTGCCATTAGATGTATCTAAAACATGAAGCTGTCATTACTGTGTCAGCACCAAGGATTGTTTCCAACCGTGATAATGGTGGGGCCACATTTTGAACAAAGACAGATTTTAGTCTGAAATGGCCTACCACACCAGCTGGTTCCCATTACAGCACAGAGACCTTTTGCTCATGATTGTGAGCTTCGCCATTTTTTTTTTTTTAATTGGAGACCAGAAATATCCTCCCCATCTATGACTCATATTGGACCTAGCAAACAGTTACCTCATGGTCAGGGGCTGGCGGAGCTGAAGTCTGCAACAGTTCAAAGATCTATTTGATCCAAAGTCTGAAGAACACTGGGTTAAATAAAGAGCTCCAGACTGCAACCAGCCCTGCCACACACATCCCGTGTCCTGGTCCTCCCACACGGCCAAAGCACCATCAGCAGCAGCACATGCACCACATACGCAAAGTTAATGAAGCACAATGTTGATGCAAGAATACACCTTCTCTGCACCACCTTTTTGACATTGGTCTTCACAGCACAGGTTAGCTCCAAGATAAGTACTTTCATATCAACAGTGAGACAAGAACTCAAATTCATTCTGACCTGTCTCAGCCTAACATTTAAGCAAAATACTTAAGTACTTCCCTGTCCAGAAAAGCACTTAAGTATGCGGTTTAATTTATAAAAGGTAAGCAAATGTTTATGCACTTTGGACCGTTGAACTGGCAACTATTATACCAACTGCTATATATGTATATATAATTATATATATAGACAACTTGTTAAAAATATATCTATAGCTGGTTTTAATCTCAAGTTTTAAGGATTCTCAGTGGGTTTGCAGAAATTACATAGCCCTGCAAACAAGCATAATTATATACATCATTCAAGTTGCTTTCCATTTTTCCTAGCAGAGATTTGTCCCTGCAAGGCAGCAACCTGTGCTTTATTCCCCTAAGCTAGCACCTGAAGCTGTGTTGTGTTTCTGTTCCCATCAGACCGAGTGCAGAAGATTTTATATGAATATAGATTTATGACTTGCTGCTTGGAAACGTGCAATGTCAAGTGTCCCACTGAGTTTTATTGAGTTGGCTGTTGCAGTATCTACTACCCAGTGCAGTATGATCATTTCAGACTTTAATTCTGCCTAATCCTGTTCTACAGGGTTGCATAGCCCTCCCATCCCGGTCCTCTTTGCCTGACAATTTTGCCATCTATACCACATACATTACGTTACTTATATTGAAAATTAAAATCAACTGGGCATCTTAAAGTTAGGACTTGTGCCAACCACAGAGCTTGTCTGAGACCCAATAGAGAACACCTTGTATTCTCACCTCTCAGTTCTGCCCAGTCTTGCCTCAAACCACTTAGACTCGGTTGTACTGAAAGCTCCCCACATTTTGCTCAGTTTACACTTCAGTTGGTGGCATCTCTTATTTATGCTACATTGTGATGCAAATTGTTTGCAACTATTCAGCACAACAATACAAAGATTTCAGAAGCAGCAGAAATCATGTGCCTTTTCTTTTGATTTTTTTTCCCCTATAGCAAAGCAACAAGAGTTAACTTACTGTCCCTAAGATGAAAACAGAAAAAAAAAATACTGTAATTAATTTCCTAGTAAATACATGCAGCATTAGATGTAACTTGTTGAATTGTCTCACTGGCTTTACAGGGTTAAGATCAGGTGGAAGCTTGCCTTTTGCCTGAATAGGAACTGCCAGTTTTGGAGCAGGCGCTGGGCATCCTCCTCCCTCCGTGGAAAGGAAGTGCTTTTTAGGCGCCCAGCCACCACAGAGGCCACAAGCTTGTTGCAATTCTCTCATTGCTAAGTTTAACATTTTTACATGTTTTGCTTCCATAAAGAAGGCAATTATGCCTGTATTTCTCCTGAAATGGGGAGAGAGATGAACCCACAAAGAGCACAAGAATTAAAGGGGAGACAGTAAGACTGTCTTGTAAACAACTTCCAGTGGAGACAGTGTATTGCACACTACTAATACTCCAATACCTAGGAAAATGACAGGGCTCCTGAAAACAGTTATGGGCACTGCAAGGTGATAAAGAACTTCAGAGTCTGCAATGGCCTCATCTGAAAAGCTAGATATGTATCTTAAAGCTGTCTTCAGGGCAAGTATAATTAAGCAAACCAAAGAGAAAGACAAATAACCACAGACCACCAGCTCTTTGTTCAGAATATAGCAACTTACGTTCCCAAGCGGACAGCAGTAAGGAAATTGTTAGTTACTATCCCAACAATGCCTGACAACCCCTCGTTTAAGGTAAAAGTTGCAAAGGTATCTTAAGGACCAATCGGAAAGTTACAAAGGGAAAGTACCTGTGTCTGCATTTGGCAAGAGCTTCCTAAGCCACAAGGCTACCAGTCCAAGGTTTTAGGCTAGAGACTTCAAGGAGCCTGTAAGAGAACTGGAGTCCAACCTTGCCATCTGAATGACGATAAGATCTGGTACTTTTCTTTTGGCTCTGAAAACTGTAGTGCTTCAGAGCCTTTCCATTAAGCTCAAAAGGTTCAGGATATTCACTGACAGTGATTTGGGAGCACCTAGATAAGTATCTATTCACTAGGTAATGCAAGGATGGTCCATCGCCTCCACAGCTAGCTGGGACAGGGGGAAGTCAGAGTTCATTTCCCCAGTCTGCTACCAGCTACCAGTCACCCTTCCTCTTTCTGCTTGGATATCTCATTAGTGCAGTTAGAGAGGCTGTGCTAATAGCAATCCTTTACCTTCCAGACTACTTGTAATTAGCTACTGCAAGCTTTCCAGTCCCATAGAGGCCTTGAACTAGAAGTGATACAATACATGATAGATCAGAACAGAATGGATTTTACCATGAGAGCAGCCGTGGATACCTCAGACAGGGGTTGAGTGCAGTTAACATGCTCCAAAATCATTCCGCTATCATATGTTGTCACTATTCAACAACTAAAAAAATATAGATACATATTTTTATGCCTTGAACTTTCTTCTTTTGACAAAGCACTTTTGCTGAGAATTTTGGAAGGTTGCTACACTACTCTTACTTTGTTCAGGTGTCCCCTGTGACAACCACATCCTGGAGTGTATTAGGGTTTAAAAATACAGCAGCAAGATAAGCAGTGGCAGGAAGATAGCAGAATTCAGAACTTTGAGACTCAAAAGAAAAGATATTTCTCATCTCTGCTGAAAATATAAGACAAAGTGGTTAAGGCAGACAAGCACAAGGGGGCTGTTAAAAACAGGAGGAGAACCTGGAAAGAGGGAAAGGAGGAAGGGAAGGGGAGCTTCTCACACCAGCAAGTGAGCTTGATAGCAAGATGAGAGAGAGGTCATAGCAAGACAAGTATAGCAAGCAGGTAGAGCTCCAGAGAGATAGTCTAGAAGACAGGTCAGGGCAAGTCTATGTCTACGCTTTGCTTTGTTCTTATTTTTGGCTTTCCATATACCTTCAAAAGGAGAGATTATCAGATAAGAATTGATGGGACACCATTAAGACAGAAGGTTTTTCCAGCTCTATTGTGTGCATGACATTCCTTCCCCTCTGGTCTCCAGAGATCTCATACATCTGGGGATGTAATTTGCAAAGCACGCACACAGAACTACACAGCAATGTTGCCTTTGGTTAGGAATTTGATCAAAGGTTCAATTTAAAGTGGGTGTTTAATAGCCTCATAGTGTTTCTTTACCATGGGATTGTACAGCCCAGCCTGTAACATACACTTTTGTGCTATCAACAGGTGCTGGGAAGCATGCCAATGGCCCTCGTCTCACAAAAAGCTTCTGCCTTTCCTGATGGTGTCCATGCACTCCGGGTTAAAGGAATTCTAGACCTTCACTGCTCTAAGGCAGGAGATTCAGCCACCTCAGCTAAAGAACAATAATTGGTACCAGATGCTGTTTTCCTGAGGGCTAATTCTACAAGAAGATAATATATTGGGAGCAAAACTGAAGCCTATATCATAGCAATGCTCTGGGAATTGAAGAGAGATGTAAATGGTAACTCTGGTTTCCACTGCAGCAGTCAAAAGTCCCATATTTCTAAAGGTCAGAAGAACCGACATAATCAACATGGGAAAAAATACTGGTGTGTAACAGTTGAAAAAAAGAATCAGCAACAACAGAGCTGTACAATAGTATGACTGGTAGCGCTGCCAAGGTGAAAGAGGACCTGATGTTGTTAACTTGCTGAATACATATTAAGACACTAGCAGAAGAGATGGGGGTTGAAATGGGAGGGAACTATTGTTCTAAGATTTCAGCTGCTCTTTTACAGGAACCTACCAATTTCTCCCTTCTCTGTACCTTCTTTCCATTCACCTTCACACTGAATGGTCTCCAACAGTTTCTTTCCCAAAGCATTTTCCAAGTTGTCCACTATATTCACCAAATTTTGACCATTTGTGCCTTGCATCAAAATTTCTTTAGATGGCTCAACTGCAAAGAAACTCAAGCCCTTACGTTGCCACGTGGACTCAGTAGTGGAAAATTGCTCAGCACTCACTTTCTTGCAGAACTTCTCCAATTGACACAAGCATGATACCCCACCACTCAGCACACATACTTCTCCCAACAACCCATACCACGAGCCACTTCTCCCCCAGCAGCAGGCCAAACAGAGGACACAGGAGAAAGCAGAAGCTATGACATGGCTAAACCTAGGGAGCATGGGAAGAAGCCAGGAACATGGCAGAGATATGCATAAAGGGTCAGAGGTAGAGAGAAGTGACAGCAGGGATGTAGGCAAGATGAGAGAGCTGAAGATAATGCAAAGGAAAAATCCCAGGGAATATGAAAAGGCTGCTGAGATTTCTGCAGTGGAGAAGCACACAAGATATTGGTCAAAACCCCCTCACTCGTGCAACAGCTCCTCTCTTATCGTTTAATATTCAGTGCTATTTTATAGCAGCAGGATATCCCTGACTCTTCCTCTGCTTTGGAATGTAAATAGCAGCTGTCTCTATTTTGTTGGTGCAGAGGCATGCTGTAGGCATGCTCTGTCTATGCTATCAGCAGGGCCTCTCAGGAGGCAGTCAGGAGAAAGCCTGGTTTGTTAATCTTGACAGGGCTTAGGAGAGAGATCAGATTTGAACAGTTCAGCATCAACAAGACTTGGACAATTCTAGACTTACAGAGAAGAGCTTTAACTACCTAAGGAACCCTCTTGGTGGTGATACTCAGCCGCTTACGGAGGTAGGCAGGAGCAGTGAGGATTATCCTTTTGGATTTAGGTGCCTAAATTCTTCCTCAAGTTCCTCCTTAGGCACCTATTCTTTTCTGTAAATCCAGCACTCAGAAAAAATCACTGCCCCTTCTTTTCCTTATCCATGGAGCAATGGTTAAAAATACCTGACTATCCAAATAAATCCAGGCATCCTGGAGCCTCATTTGCTCTTCGTAGTCTCACAGCTGACTTCAGTAGGGAGATAGCCTACAGAAACAGGCAACAGTGCAAGGAACAAAAAACTATGGCAGAAGAACCAAAAACAAAAATGAAAAAAAAAAAAAAAAAAAACCCAAACCAAACCAACAAGGACAGACCTACTGCCTTAGTGAAGTAAATCTCATAATTGCTGCTGACCCTGAGAATACCTCTGGCTTCCCAGCAAACTGACCACAACCACACAATCGAGGTTTAGAAGGCTGCTTATGATTTTTCCCTTTTTACTGTAATTTGGCCCCAAGAATCCCTCACAGGAACCTTTTCTAAGATCTCTCCTTTACTAATTATAAAGAAGCAGAAATATTAAGATCCCCTTGCTAGGAACCTGAGGATTCCTGCAGAGCTTGTTTCAATGTAAATCTCCTTAGTAACAAAGGAAATGGAGGGGAAGAAGAGAGAGAGAGAGGAGTCTGCACAGAATTTGCAGCCTGCCTTTCTAGGGGTGTTTGCTGCCATGCTGCTCCGGAGATGATTCAGCCCCTCCCCCATCAGCACCCCTCTCTGCTCCTAATTTCTGGCAAGGATCATCCAAGAGGAATGTTTTTTTTCAAAGTTCTCAGTGAAGTATCAGCTGTTCTTTAAAGAGATTATGGTGGGAGCATTCCTAGCACATTGACTCCACTGTGCAGCCAGCCTTCCGATTAAATGGCTCAGCAAAGGTGGTTTCCAAGGATAAACTGTGCCAGGGATGACAACATTTCCTCACCAAAGAGGGGAGAATCTAATAAAAAATAAGGATAGAGGACAACTGCTCTAGCTCTACAGCTATTATTAGTGTCTCAGAACATTGTCACTGCTTTGCCTGTGCTGTCAGGTGTCACTTTGCATCAGTTCTGGGCAATGCTCAGAAGAAAAATGGTGGAACTCATTTAATTCTGCAATGCATGACTGGGCTCCGCAGCAGGGCCGCACAGAGGGTTAAGTGACCTCTTAATGCTGGTGGAAGCACTGCTAAGCAAGTTCAGGTGGGCTCTCCAATAATTTATGCAAACACCTTTTTGCATAGACTGGCAATTTGTAGTAATATATACCTTCTACCCAGCTACTCTCACAAAGCATAAAACAAGTACTTACAAACAAGTCCCAGCACTCAGTCCTACTCTCCCCTAAAGCAGCTCCCTACTGAACTGTCAATCCAAAATGGGGGGGGGGAAAGACAACTGAGGCAAGTAAATGACTGACATATAATGGACACTTGGACTTTTGGGCACAAGCTGCGCAGTGCTTAGAACCAAAGTCTGGGCCCAAGAGCACCGTGCATAACACAGCAGCAAACCCAGCCAGCAACAGCATAGCTAAATCCCTATACATACCTTCTCTGGCAATGTGCTTTTCCATATTCCTTCTGCTTATTGAAGGATCACCCTTTTCATCAGCACTTTTTTCCCCATTTTTTTTTCAGGGACAGCTTCTTAGGATAAAGCTGAGCAACTCTGTCTCCATGAAGAATTTGGCACCCAGCAGACACTGACTGTATTTTTTTCTGCTTTGAAGAAACATGTTATGAACATTCTTTGCACTCTCTCACAAGGAATTTAGATCATTACATGCTCTTTTTTACTGCTCAGGATGACTGAATGGTTAAGTTCATTTTGCTGACCATGTGGCAGTTTACTTTGAACTATATGTATAAGCAAAGTTAATCAGAGCTGACGTGAGACCTACACTCATCCTATAGCACTCTCATTACACACTTTTAAACACCCACCTTTGCTCTGAACTGAAAGCCACATCCACCAAGAAAAAAAAAAACGTAACTAGTTTTTCTTCTGATCTTAGTCACCTGCCAACACACATTGTTTGCCGTAGAAGAACACAGTATTTTTTAACGGCTAGCTAAATGCAAGTTAAAATGGCAGCTTCAGGGAACAAAAAGAAACAGAAAACCCCAGGTGCTAGTGATTTATCAAAGCGGACTGAAATCACACCTTAACATCCAAGCTGTAGACAGATCCTGTATTCTTGAGGTGAATTTTGGGAAGCTAATTTAACTCCTCCTTTCAAAACATCTATTAGCTATTCAACACACTTGATGTGACTGGGAGTAATGTCATGCTGACGGCTGCAAGATTTCAGCCAGAGCTGCAGATCAGTGTACCTGATGGATTACACTCCTAAGTACCTGCATGGCTCTGAAGCTCAAATTGACTGACTGATAATATTCTTGCTGTCCTGCTGCATTGGAAAGCTTGGCTTTAAAGAAAATGTTTCATTGTTTCAACCACAGTGTCCAAATCTCAGAACATAAAGAACTCTTCATTGAGGAAAAATGTTGTGGGTTTTTTTTTTTCTGAAGACAAAAGACAGCTGTGTATACACACATGCTGTGATGTAACACTAGGAAAATCAGAGATAGACTAAAGTCATCTTTGTATACAGACACACACCTGATTCACTGGGAGAAGTTAATGCACTGGCATGAATTCTCTATGGTCATCCTAGAGGAGGAAGACAGCTGTGACAGTTGCTTGATGAGACAGATCCCACAGCTCCCATTTCATCAAGGGCCCTGTCCTCTCCATCTGCTGAGCACTGCTCCATTACAAGTTTATTACTGGCCTTGTCCTGCTATTTTGAGAGCCAAAAGCTCCACTAAGTATCTTTTTTCCACTAGACCAGGTCAGGAACAACCCCAGAGCTACAGGAGGAAAAAACAAAAGAATCTCAGGCACAAAGCTTTGAGCTGGTAAGTACCACTGGGGAACTCCTAGGTTAGAAAGCACAAACCAAATTTAATGATCATCCAAAGATACAAGCGTGGCAGCATCTAAAATCCAACGTTAGCACAAAATTCTTTGAGAGTCAGGCTTCTTTTTTTCCAAGGTCTGAATTTGTATTATCTTTTTTAGCAGCAACGCTACTGGTAATTCTTTTCTCCTTCCCCCAAGAAAAAGTAGTAATGCCTTTTTCAATTTGTTTTCTCTCAGCTGTTGCCTTTGAGGTTTTCAGTGTGACACAGAACTCTAAGCAAAGTTTCATTGACTTCAAATCTTCTTCCTTTCATTTAATCACAGCTAAGGAAGCTTGAGCAACAAGCACCCAAAAGCTACCTCAATCCCAAGTGTAAAAAAGAAAAAAAAAGGGTGAAGAAGTACATCGAGTGCATCAGAAGTCTGCCAGGCAGAAAGCAAAAGGCTAAACTCATAGAGGTGGTTCCTGCTTACAGAATAGCTGCTCAGCCCCAGCTATTTTATTAGCATTGCTCTAAAGGGTCCTAAGGACTTTCTTTTTGAGGTGTAGGCAATTCAGAGAGCTGAAAGATCACTATAATTTGGCCTATGAAAAATGAGTAGGTGTTCACAGTTCATTTCCCAATAGAAAAAGTCATGCTCATCACAGAAACCATCATCAGGCACAGAACTAATAGCCACCCTGCTTGGNACACCCATGCACATTAAGGAAGCTTTGCAGTGCACTAGCTTTTATCACATATGAACAAGAGACTTTGGTTAGCAATGCTGTCAGTAAGGCAAATTTTTTTCCACATCTACAATCAGGTGAAAAAAATATAATGATGTTATACATAAATACAAACAACCAAAACTAAACACCTGGAACCACAAAACAAATTGAAAACTGTGAAGTATTCCCAAAGAAACCCCCTGCTCCCAGATGAACTAGAATAAAAACACACTGGAAGGAGTCCTAAACTTGAAGAGACAAACTCAAGGATATGGGGAGAGGATGCAAAGCTAACAAAATGTTGAAGAAATGGAATAAAACATGCTGCTGCTTATCTGAATGAGTAACATCAGCTGCGGTCAAAGGGCAATGGCTGGATAGGACTTGGTATTTTCCCATTCCTGCTGTAAGCAAAGGAGAGTGCAAGGCAGGGGAACAACAGAACACCAGCTCTTGGGACTCCAACAGCCAGTTATGAGGCTATGCAGGGCCTCTGCCTTAAACCTATGCAAAGTCTTAGAAAACCTCAGGGCCCCTCTAGAAGACCGTTTAGCAACTAACTTCTGCTTGGATATTGCCAAAATAAACTAAGTCAAAATTAGACATGGCTGAGTCCAATTTCACCTTGATTAGTATTTACATAACACAGAGGGAAACATGAGAAGAGTACATAAATAATGCAGTGTTTGTTACAGACTTCTCAGGAGGAGAGTTCTCAGCTATAGTATTGATCCTCATGCCACACCAGCTCACTGCGGAGAAAGCCCAAATCTTCTCTCTATGCACAGAAGTAAACTTCCAGAAGCTGAACCACACAGGTTGGGTTGCAGGGTGGTGCCTTACTACACCAGTGGGTCTAGCAGTCAGAGAGCTGCCTTCTGGCTAAGAGCCTCACATGGAAAAAAACTAATGATGGGGAGTTTCCAGATCTGGTTAATTTAGAAGACATTCTTCACTTCCTTAACTTCTTTCCTTCTAGCAGACTTGACATTTCTGACAACACTCCCAGGAAATGTAAACTTGGGAGAAGCTCGTTGTTGGATTTTTCCTCCTGTTATGGTACCACTGCTTACCCACCCAGTCTTAATACAAGTTGGGGGGACTCTAAAACAAAACAGTTACCTAGGAATGACTCAGTACCATCACTTTCCGAGATGGCCACATAATACAATATTACTCAACAGCCACAAGAAGCCTATGCCACTTGTGAGAATAAAGTGAGAATAGTTTCTCTTCCCTGTTCTCATTCTTTTCTTGTTGGAGGAAGGGTTTAACTTCATGCCCAGTCCATGTGGGTAAAGGTGGAGGTCATGCAAACATTTATTCTTTTCTACCCCTTGGCAAACATTGTTAGGAAAATAATTCCAATACTTTCTTTGATTTGAAGAGACATTTCCACTTCTACTTAGCCTACTCTGGCCTTACTGAACTTTTTTTTTTTTTTTAAAACAAGCACAACCCCTCACCAAACTGTTCCCCAAAGCACCCCAGTCAAGCAACAGCTAGATCTGATCCTAGTTTGCAGTTTGGTAAGCCATCTGCAGACCTTCAACCCACTGACAAAAAATGGTCGAGTGGCAAAACTAATGAATGTTTGGAACCTACGGTGTACCTCTGCTGGTTTACAGCCATAGAGCAAAGTAGCTGAGGATATTACTATTGGTAAAAGAGGCATCTAAAGCACCCAACACAGCAAATATCCTCTGATAAGAGACTTGTACTGAGCCAGCAAGAGAGGTAGCTCAAAGATTCAGCATTACTATTTTCCTGATGCATCAATGTCTCATACGTTTGCAGCAAATGAATGTCATTCTCAAGCATACTGTTAGGAAAGATTGCTTAAAATTAATTAGCTTAGTAACAACGGCCTGTCATTATGCTACTAAGTCACCAGCCTGAGCACATAAGTTACAGTGGCAGGTCAGGGTATGAAATAACTGCCTTTATACTGAAATTTGCAAAGTGCCTAGCAGCCAAATGCCAATCTATTCATTTCTGGTAATATTGCATAGTTTCTTAATAGACTGTTCCAGGCTCCCACACAGATATGACTTATTTTACTACAGAGAAGTCTTTCTACTTCATACACGGACTGTGCCCAAATTCAGAAAGCTTTTTAAAGTATATTTTTTCATACAGTATTGATTCATTCAACGTCAAGTTGAATATGAGATTTAGAACATGACATTAGAAAAAGCTGAAGGTAATGGAAAACAAATATTCTCTCTTGGGTGACTTACCTAGGGATGCATGACAAACCAAAGGCAAGGACCAAATTCTGAGGGGTAAGAACATCAGCAGTTCCCGCATTCAGCACTTTACAAGATTTCCCCAGTAGAGAAGGAAATAGTTATTGCTATAATTATTTCATAGTTCCAGTCAGCTGCATTCAGTTGTACTGTTATATTCCAATGGCAGGAAAATGGAATACAGTAAACTATAAATATCTGTCAGAATTCCTTTGAAAGGACAACAGTTAATTGCATAGCTTGATCTCCTGCCGTGCAGAGCTTGCATTTCAGGTTAGAAAGGTACAGATTGTTATTGATTTAATTCTCTTGAAACATGTGTGGTATAAAACTGTTCAAAAGACTTATGGCGGAGAAATATATGCTTCCAAAGGAAGTCCTATAGCACAAGATTGTGGCAGGCTACCTTCTTGTAAAATGCTTTCTGAAATTCAATACACCCCCTTCCAAAGGCCCTCACAGTCCCCTCATAAATTGAGGCTCCTTGCTTCCTTTGCAGAAGTGAAATTAAATCAGTGAATCAGATGAACAACAACAAGAGATTAGCAATAGTATGAGGTGCATGCAAAAAATAGCCCTCTGTGTTAAGAATAATTCAGTCCTTATTATGCACTCACTCTAACAGCAAGTGATCCATTTCAATCTTTCCCGTTTTCCTTTTATTTAGCTTCCAGTTCTACCTTTCTTTCACAAAATGATTCCAGGCACTCAAGCCAACTTATTAACTATTACATTCTCCTAAATATCTTTGAATCCACTTCTGATTTAGCTCATGCAAATTTGGTCTGACCACCCAAAGATATTAGGACACAAAACCATGCAGTAATTTGTTAAGCCTCGTCGATTCTGGGAAAAAATTCCCCGTTCTAGCCATCGACAACAGCGAGGGTGAAGCTCTGTTTAACACTTGTCCAGCTCGCCTACTTTCCATGAAGAGTAACTTGACCCAGTATAAATTATGTATCATCATGATTTTGCCAGTCTACATTTGTGTTTAGCCTGCTGCTGGTACGCAGAGTGCTGAAATCCCCAGTGCAGAGAAGTCAGAAGCCTTTCTTAGCAAGTTACATAAATACTAGTAAACTCCTTGCTCCCAGGTAC
This sequence comes from Pandion haliaetus, assembly GCA_013401275.1. Lineage (NCBI taxonomy): Eukaryota > Metazoa > Chordata > Aves > Accipitriformes > Pandionidae > Pandion > Pandion haliaetus. Next base: position 635,408 of record VYZV01033122.1, read on the forward strand.
TCTAATTAAGATTACACATCTTCTGATGATTGCTTTAAAGAGACAAAATATTAGTGGAGAAAATACTGCAGAAATGTTTTAGCACCTGTTTATCATAAGTAGCTGACCACGTGTTAAGTTATATTTGCACACCCTGCCAGCCTTTACTAGGAGAGCTCTGGAAGTTGTAGATTGCCAGATATAACTTCTCTGAGTTAGTTTTTACTAGCTTTCCCCCCAGTTTCTAGGCTTAGAACAGAAAAACATATTTACAGTTTTAATTTTCAGGTTTCCCAAGGTGGGTGAGTGGGGTTTTTTTGTTTGTTTGGGTTTTTTTGAGAGTTTTTTCTTTCAACTATTAGCTGATTTATAATATACACCGAGAGATTAAAATAAATTTATTACTTTAACAAATTTAAGAGTAAAATGAGCACACCCTACAACACACATGGAAACAGAAGCAACTTCTATCCGAGGAAAATTTCCAACAATTGCACCTAATAAAGCTGATGGAGAAGATTTTCAGTTTTATTCACCCCTAAATACCATGTACCACACAACACATTGAGCACTGGAGAAGGTGTTTATGTGCTAGCAACGTTCTAAAAAGCAAGTAAAAGAATCATTAAATAGATCACTGAGTCCAACAGGATTTAAGCATACCTAGTCAAGCAAAACATAATATCAGCTACCGATCATTATGCTGCAGGGCCTGACAACAGACACAGCAGTTTTCAGACTTTACACGTATGAAGCAAGAGGCAGCACATATCCTGCAAGGCTTAAAGCCTCCTGAAATCTGACCCATGCGTATGCAAATCCCCAGGTAGAGAGCATCAAACTTCATAAGGCTGCAGGCAGGAGTCGAGCCTGCCCACATGGAACAAGTTCGACAGCTAGAACCTGAGGGAGATCAGACAGGCAAAAATACAGGCAACAGCTCAGGTAGGAGAAGGGTGGGGAAAGTTTTACTGAGATGAAGTAGGCAAGAAAGAATCTCTGGAGGAGAAAAAAAAAAAATAGAGAGAGATTTAAGATAATAGACAGTAAGAGCAGACAGGATGCAAATGGGGAAGTCTTCCAACAGATTTTTACCACACAGGATCTCAGGAAGCATTTGTGCTCACCACTGCATAGGTAAGGAAGACAGCCTACTAAAGAAGTTATGGGAGAGGAATACTGGGGTTTTGTCTCTGTGTCTGCATTTCCCCAGTTTAAAATAAGGATAAAGACAATAACATCCTGTCCTGAAACAATTTCAAGAGCTAAATAGAGTATATACGGTCAAGTAAAATTAAGCTATTGTTACTATCACCTTCCCTCACCCATGACATCAGATGAAAAAGACGGGTTCCCTGAAGAAAAAAAAGAGCATTTTAAGAACTACCATTCACACTACTATTACCCATAAAAACATAAAACATCAATATCCAACCATTAGAGATAGACTTGAACTCCTCTTTTTTCTTATGAAATTTCCCTCCCCTCTCCTTTGCCCACCCAGAAGAGAGACAGGCGATTCCTTTCTCACCCACTGGCTGCGCCACAGCTGGGACCAGCTAAAACCCCGACTGTGCTGTGCTCCCCACACACCTGCCTGCCAGGAAGGCTGAATGCCCCAGAGCTGCCACAGCTGGATGGCGGGGGTTGCGCTCCCTTCCCCCTCCTTTATGCCTTCTCAGGCCAGCAGAATCACTCCCATGTCCACATATGGAAACGGTTAGTAAATGAGCAGAGGGTCAGATCCAACCCTCTACACATTGATTGCAAGCGCACACTTTCTCCCAAAGGCAAAAAAAAAGCGCACTTGAACCCTTAAAGCAGATAGGTTGAATCTGATTTATTGGGGTGATTTAGATCTGTTAAAACAAATTTAATTTTGAATACAATTTTATATCAATTAACAGAGTCTCACAAGTGTAGCCATTAAGGAATCTCTTTCCAAAACCAAAGCCAAATATTCAAGATTTATGAGACTGACTTGCCATATTGGAAGTAACTAATTATTCGTAATGATTCTTTGTACTCTGACAGTGATTATGTATTTTCAGTGCAAATGACCATAGTGAAGCAAGCGATAAAGGCAGCCCATGTTTGTGGAAGGGATACCAAGCAGTTAAGGCCTGATCATTTTTTGCAAAGTATTGGGGTAGCAGGGGGAGAAACAACAGAAAACAGCTAAGCCCAGTGATGCAAAAACCAGCTTATTTAGCATCTTGAAGTATGTTCTGGTGTGTGTCAGAACTGCAATGAAAGCCTGTGGTCTCTTTTATTGCCTTAAGCAATTTTGTATTCAGTTTATTTATTCTGACCTTTTGGTTGTTCTTCCACCTTGGACATGATAGTCTTTAACAGAGCAAGGCCTCACAGATTCAGCTTGCAGTGTTTGCAATAGATGGTGGAGTACCTCTAGGGTGAGAGGAACAACACAGATTTGGGGCCTGATTCTCATTTCCACTGAAGTTTCTTCACCTTGCTCTGACGGCACAAGGCAGGGAAAGTACAATAGCCGCTCTGCTTCCAGTTCCACAGGATAAAGGAAACGTCTCTGGATTACTCTGCTCTGATTAAAGTCCCTGGGAATCTAAAAATGATAGTTAAGACAGGGACTGGGTAGATTTTCACATTGCCTCAGGCTACAGAGAATACAAAAGCACCACCTTTCTCATTTTTTCACAACTTCCAGTCCTGCCCCAGACACAGGAGTAGAGTAATTGAGAACAAAGTCCCCGTTCCAGTGAGGTATTCCGGTGCCAGCAAGGTTAATGTCCAGGGGCAGGCTCGTGGCGAGAGCAATGCCACGTTTACTGCTATGGTAGCTGCTGTTCTGATGCTGCATGCGCTCAAGCTACGAACAAGGGTCTAATTTCTGATCCTCAAAAAGCAAAGGCATAGCAAGTTGGTCATTAAAATCAGCAGCATGCGTGTGATTAAAATGTTAATGTCAATATTGTAATCAAGGTCTGACTCACAGGACAGCTGGTAAGAGACTTGATCTGTATCGCTTAGCCCCAGTCACCTGATGCAGACCAGGGTTACAAAAAGGTTGTGCCCCATCACATGGCAGGGATTGGCATTTGTGGGCTCATGTGGCTGGTTGCTGAAAAGAGAAAATCAGATCAAACACAGGCACGATATTGATAAGTTCAGCTATGCCTGCACTCCAGCAAGAGGAAAGCTTTTTCCGTCCATTTCCTTGGTATCATCTAAGCTGCAGCTCCCTTGCAAAGGTACTCTGGTGTCTCCTGTCCACCCACAGTGCTGCTGCTAGGTTGTCCTCCTTCCTTGTCTCAATGGCCCATCTCTCCTACTTCTTTTGGAATTTTCCGTGCTGGATTCTACCTAGCCAAGTTTTATCCATTTAAGCCTGTGGTAAATTTTGCCTGGTGTTCTCTAAGCATCGAAAGAGCTATAGTCTGCAAAGCTTCTTTTCAGTAAATTCAGGATTAATGAAGAAGGCCTCTCTATTGTTGGAATGTCTAATACAATTATGAACTGAATGAACGGACTAGGCAGTAGTGGAGGGCTCCCAGGTTTGTGGCGGGGAATTGTCTGTTTTAACAACTGTCTGTTTTCATTCCCTCTGATCCATTATCATTCACCTAGAGTTTTAACATGATGAATATTATTGTGCAGAAAACCATTTGGGGGGGGGGGGGGAGAATCACTGGAGGTCTGCCTTCTATTGAAAATGTGAAATTGCCTTGGTGGAAGAAAGGCACGATTGATTCAGAGATGCTGTCTCAAATAGAGGCATCCTTTCCCGTGTGGACTGTTTGATACTGTTAATTCCTCTGGATGACCCTTCTGCTGTGTCCTTCAACAAAACTATACATATATACAAAATTGGGGATAACTATGGATAATCATAGTGCTGCTGAATTTGTGGAGTTAATTGAAAAAACCCAATTGTATTCACAACTTTCCCCAGAAGGCACCTTTGGTTTACCTTCACAGTGACATTAAACTCCTGTATGTAAACACATAAGCGGGATGAGCATCTTGATGACCCTGCTGACAGGAAACAAAGAAGGGAACTTTACAGGCAATTTCCACTGTCCTTGTTGGTCAGCAAATTTGGAAGTGAATGAAAAAAAAGAGAACTAGAAATGCATATTAATGATGGAGGACCTAAAGCACAATGGGACTGAAATGAGCGCTACCAAGAGAAACTGTTAAGAATTCCCCAGTTTATCTTTTTTAACGACTTACCCTTATGATGTACTTATAACCAACACAGAAATTACCTTGTTAGGACAGGCTCGCAAATGTAAAAATAGCTTACTGAACTCAGTGTAAATGCTCTTTTCTAGAAACTGACTCTTAAAATATTGGTAAAGCAAATATGGTTGTTAAGCTCAATCCATTGTTTAACTGGGTGTATCTAAACTCCAGATCTTTCATTAACAACCATCCCCTGGATCTTGGTTACCGCTTTAAAATACTGTACATCTAAAAAATTGTAGTACTGTCCCTTAAAGAAACAGGAAAGAAAACACTCCGTTGGAAATCCACAGTCCAGCAAAACCCACAGCAGATAACTGACTCCCCTCTAGCCTGTAATCACCCAAGGAAGCAGCTAGACTTAGTATCTTGTTTAATTGGCACGCAAAAGATTATAGGATTTTATTAGGACACAAATGACACCGATACAAATGTGATTGAGGCATGCGATGCATGACTGACTATTTGCATTAAGAGGCTTTGTACTACACATGGGATTTCCACCTTTGGTTTTAAATTGCTTAAGTTTAAATGACGTTTCTATGCTACATTTTAAAAGGATGATACTTATTTTAGCTCTTGTTAAAGTAAGGTAGGGCAAAGCTGTTGCCAGAAACCCTTCTAAAAGAGCCTGTTGGGGCCAGGTGGAAGGAGGCTAATTTTCGACTGCTGCGTTATTACAGTTAGATGAGGAATATAAGAAAACCAAGGAAAGGTAGGCATTGCAGTCCCTACATGAAAGCCTTTGATGGCTGTGTTTGACACCCAGCTACCAGCCTGCCACTGCTGGGGGCACCGGCCTGAGGAAGCCATCGTCCCTGCCGATGACTGAACTGGAACACAAGCGGGAGCAGGTGGCAGGAGACTTTTTTGGCTTCCCTTACGTCCACAGCTCTCGCTTACACTGAATCTCCTTCATGGATTTTTCCCTGCTTGTTTATGAAGCTCGGTGGACTTTTTTAGGTTTCGTTTCACGACATCCTTCTAACTTCTCTCATGTCCAGAACTGGAGGCTGTCCCCAGGGAAGGCAAAAGCAGCTGAAGACGTAAGGAATGAAGCCAAGTCAGTGAAATGGAGCAAAGCCAGCCACACACAAGGAAGGGAGTATCCAGGAGTGATGGTAACGGGCGGCAATATCTGATTGCGTGCAATAAAAGATGATAACAGGAGGATTAGGTCCTGCTACCACTGCGATACTTGGGACAGCCAGTGCTCTGTGCTGGGGCCCTGATCCAGCACCGTCCCTGGGGCTGGGCATTGCTCAGTTGCTCAGGTGGCCACCAAGCCGGTCCCCTTTCCAGGCAAGTGCCCAGGGACCAAGCCTCGGCCGTGGCGATCCTGGAGAGGGCCCAAAACAGCAGGGAAACAAGAAGGGAACCGAGGCCTCTGCCTGTGTTGCAGAGCCTGAATGAAACCTCAGCAAGATGTCCGGACAGACGGGGCGCAGGGGGTAATGAACGGGAAGGGCCTCCTGCCTCCATCTCCACAACCCTGGCCTTCACCCTCGGTCCCCTTGTGCTGCTCCAGGTCCCACCTACAGCTCTGGCTGCCCAGCTCCTCTCCCCCCGCACCCTCATCACCAGCTCCTCTCCTGCGCGTCCCCTAACTTGTCCCTTGACCCCCAGATTGTTCCATGGCTCATCCCTCAGCTCCTCCTGTGTCCCTCAGGTTGTCCTCAACCTCCAACTCATCCCTCGGCCTGTCCCTCATCCCTCAGCTCACGGTTTAACCCCCAACTCATCCCTCAGCTCGTTCCTTGTCCCCGGCTCATCCTTTGACCCCCAACCCGTCCCTCAGCTCACCCCTCGTCCCCCCCGTTCATCGTTTAATCCCCGACCCGTCCTGCAGCC
>VYZV01033123.1:0-14139 GCA_013401275.1 Pandion haliaetus
TTGCACTGAAGCAGCAAATGCAAAACTTTCACCAGGAAATGGGTGAGCTGCTTTCCATTTACCTCCCAGAAGAGCTACACGCTTTTTTAGCAGTCCTTTGAGATTTGCCTTTTGCCAGCTATTTTAATTGCAGTTAAAGCAACTACGGTTGGAGGAAACAGTCTTTCCTTATGACATTGCATTTCTCGTGCTGCACTTCTGAAAGTGTCATCAAATTGCAAAGGGGGTAAAACTCACTCGAACTGCTTTTCAATTAGGCTGTGTACTGCAGTATCGCCTATCTCCAGCACCCTACATGAGAGGCCATGGGTTTAATGTATTTTGTAACTCTGCTTCAACGTAAAACACTGACAAAAAGCCTGAATCTAGATCCTCAGGTCAAGTAGAGATGTTGTCTCCATTGACATGCCTCCATTTCCATCAGCTCAAGATCCGACCCACAGACTTGAATGGGAGCTTCACTTGGATCACTGACTGTCCTTGGAAACAGCAGAAACAGGCACCCCCAGAAGCACATATCAACAAGTCTGCAGCTGTTAAGAGTCCACCTCACATTACGAAATACAGCCCCATACCCTTATTAATCACGCCGTTAGCCTACACAAAATTTCAAACCTTTCTTGAAAGTATGAAATGTCCTGTCCATTCACTTACAGACAGTGCCCCACATGGTAAGGAACCAATCCCCACAGAAATCTTACATGGAAAATGCTTCCATAATGTCCCAGAACAGCAAAGCTATTGCCATAATGAGTGCCAACAATCCATTTTTAAATAACTGCGTTGGAATTTGACAGTTGATCTGACTTTTCAAATAAAATTGGGATTCTTCAAGAGAAGGGTTTTTTTTTTTTTTTTTTCTAAANGGGTTTTTTTTTTTTTTTCTCCAAAGCTTACTTTTTGCTAGTAAAAGTACAGTTACAAAAGCATGGCCTGTTTCTTCTGCAGCTGTGCATATAGCACAGACCTTCTTCCCTACAGTCAGACAGGCTTGTTCCGATTCAGCAAACAAGCAAATAAGAAACAGCCATAGGGGAATAGCAGAAAAAGTACAGACTATGAAAAAAAATTACTAGAAAATACATGGGTAAATATCAAGAACAGAGAAGGCAAATAATATAAAAAGCAGTAATACAACTAATGACATTGAAGGCAAATATTAGCTGGGTTTAATACAAGCTAGATGAATAAGGTAAATATTCAGAAGAGTGTATGGAGACCACCCTGTGCCTATGCAACAACCACCCCTCAGAGCTCAAGCTTTTCTGCAACAGTTCTCACCTCAGCAAGAGAGAGTATGATGAAAACTTGTTGACAATAATTCTGCCAAACAGAATCCAGTAAACAGGAGCAATATCAACATACAACACAAAGTCTTGCTAAAAAGCCAGATGGCTTGTTTCATGAAGCAACTGCAGGACGGTAAAATTTCCAAAGTGAAATTACAGTGGNAGAAAGTTGTACAGCAATGAGGAGGGAAAAAAAAAAAAAAAAACTTGCAGGGAAAGGGGCTAGATGGAAATCACAACACATGAAGTTTATAAGAAATATCATTTACTCCCATAGTGAGTATTGCCATATTCCTGAGGAGATGAAATGGGCAGCGGTGAATTAAGCTAACCCATGTAGACAGAGGTGGTGTAGGGTGACTGTTTTACTTGCAAACACTCACCCTGTCCCACAGATATATACCAGGGTGATAGGTTTCCAGCTAGCTCATGTTGGACAGCTTTAATCTTGAACACCAGTGCACTCCAGCACTGAGGGCTACAAATTAACAGAGTTCTGTAGTATATTCAAAATAATGAGTAATTATTGCCTGAGGCTTAGAGTTAAATGTTGCAACAAAGTTTAAATATCAGTCATTGATTTAATTCTTATCAGTGACTCAATGGAACCTTACCATTTTACAAAGTGTTCTTTAAACATCATCTTTGTAATATAGTAGGATGCAAAAACATTTGAAGATGACTGGCAAGCTCAAGCAGATGTGCAAGTCTCAAATGTCAGAAGACTCAACTAAGTGTCCAAAGTTTGGGCTATTGGAAAAAGGACTGAAAGCTTCCTAAGCCTCATCTTTTCTGCTTCCTGAACAATTTTTGTAGCACTTACATTTTCTGGTATTTTTGTCCCAGTCCAAGTCAAACCCCAGAAATTCTGAGAGAAAAAGAGATAAGGCATATGCTCTATCTAGCATGATATAATAGCAAAAGCCATGGAAGTACTTCGTGCTGCCCTCAACATGTGAGTCCTATAGACTAGAAGTAGTTCTGTAAAACAGTTACATACAATGTGATATTCCTGCTTGGGAATCAAGCAAACTCTGATAAGCTTTCTCACAACTGACTGTGTTGCAAAAGTGGAAACAGAACACAATTACTCCACTCCTCAGAGAATTTTTACCAGAGTGCTTCCCACTCTCTACATTTGTACTTAAATTAGTAGCTGAATTTAAAGGACACTGTCAGCAGCACAAAACCCCCTATTACTCTCCATTCCCTTATGGCTTGTGATTAGGGTCCTGCTGGGAGGTAGGTTTTCCCTTGTCCTGAAGAGGTGCCACAGCTACTGAAATAACTCTAACCCAAAAAGAGGGGCTGAATTTTTTGTGTTTATTTTCACCCTGCCTGCCGTTTATTGTCAGTAGCTACCATATCCTAGACAGAGAGAAGGCCTGTCTGCATGCTTAGTGAGTTCATGCTCTCTTTTGAAGCAGCAAAATCATTAAGAACTAAAATAGCTGGTGACATTTCCTAAATAATAAGAGAACAAAAAAAAGCAAGGGCAGCCTAACTGCTCGAATAAAACTGGCTTGATAGTAGGTAGAGAGGAAAACGTAAAGCAAAAGATAGAACCTCAAACTACTACGATGGGAGAAAGGGAATGAGTATAAGTTAGTTGCGTGCCCCACCTTGAGTTGTGGGTTAACTTAGGCACCCCTTCTCAAAAAACATATATGACATTCAGAGACAATCATGAAGAACAACTAGAATCTTGCAAAAATTTTACAAAGAGGTATGAAAGAAACATGTGGGTTTACCTCTGGGTTGGCAAGTGTACACAGAATATAAAATAAGTATGGAAGAATCAAGTCAGCTGCTTCAAAGGATGAAGGAGGAAAAAGTGAAAAACCTACCTTCCTTAAGTAGGAACTAATGGTTGAAAGACTAAGACAACACATTTACAGTTGCTACAAGTACAAATGTATTTATACACAGCTTGATGATACTTCATTTTACAAGTCACCATAAAATTACTCAAGAAAAACAATTTAATTCAGTGAAGGACTAAAACTTTCCATGAACAAAGAGATTTATGTTTACAACTTCTGGAATAAGAAAGACCAAGTCAACTGTTAGCAGCCTAAGGTTAGAAAGATACTTATGAACATGCAGTTTTGCATCAGAATACATCTGAAACATCTAGTAGAGATCAGGGACAGTACAGGTGAAGCTGAATAGACTGACCATCAAGTTAGTGTGCATCCCCGCATTCGTGTGGGATTGATTCTAGCATGGTGACAATAAATCACAGAATTATTCTTTAGTAACCTTTAATGTGAATTCCAAGCTCACCTTTCTCTGTATGAAGTCTTTGCACAAGTGGGCTTAGTGAACATCTTCAAAGCGTGTAATCCATTGGCAAATAGAGAAGGATCTGCAAGTCAGCCATTTATGAGCAAAGATGAAGGAAGCAGCAAAGAGTGCTCTAACAGCATCTCCTTCAAGAAAGTAACATTAATAAGTTCCCAAAAAGTAAAATAAGGCAGAAAAAAGATGAAAAGCACTAGATAAGCAAGCATGACCACTGATCCTGAATCAAGAAAGAACAAAAATATCTGCCATGAGCTGGTTTCCCCTTCTGCGGGAAACACATTGATATGTTCTTTGTAGATATCCAGCTCCTCAACTATTTCCATCAAATGTAGCTGAACTTCACGGACTCAAAAATCATCAGGGAAAAGGGAGGACAGACTACAACATCCACATGCACTTACAATCACTGTGTAACTGCAAATGCCAGATGCCTTGGGAAGTCAAACAAGACTTCAGAAAATTGTTTCAAAAAAACAGGAACTGAAAGCACCACCTGAACTAACGTATGATAAAAGAAGAACAGAAGAATTCATGAAGGATAGAGACTTTAATGATTAAGGTTGGTTCCTCAACTGTACTCAATGACTTTTTTGCCTCAGTCTTCACCAGCAAGTGCTCCGGCCATACAGCCTAAGATGCAGAAGGCAAGGGCCTGGGAGAATGAAGAACCACCCACTGTAGGAGACGATCAGGTTCGAGACCACCTAAGGAACCTGAAGGTGCACAAGTCCAGGGGACCCGATGAGATGCATCTACACGTCCTGAGGGAACTGGCAGATGAAGTGGCTAAGCCACTATCCATCACATTTGAGAAGTCGTGGCAGTCCCGGGAAGTTCCCACTGACCGGAAAAAGGTGAAACATAACCCCCATTTTTAAAAAGGGGGAAAAATGAAGTCCCAGGGAACTACAGGCCAGTCAGTCTCAGCTCTGTGCCTGGCAAGATCATGGAGCAGATCCTCCTGCAAACTATGCTAAGGCACACGGAAAAGGAGGTGGTGACTGGTGACAACCAATATGGCTTCACTAAGGGCAAATCGCGCCTGACAGATTTGGTGGTGTTGGTGGAGAAGGGAAGAGCAACTGATATCACCTACCTGGACTTGTGCAAAGTGTTTGACACTGTCTCACATGACAACCTTGTCCCTAAATTGGAGAGATATGGATTTGATGGATGGACCACTCTGTGGATAAGGAATTGGCTGGATGGTCACACTCAAAAGAGTTGCGGTCAATGGCTCGATGTCCAAGTGGACATCAGTAAGGAGTGGCATTCCTCGGGGATCAGTATTGGGACCGGCGCTGTTTAACACCTTTGTCAGCAACACGGACGGTGGGATTGAGTGCACCCTCAGCAAGTCTGCCAATGACACCAAGCTGTGTGGTGCGGTCGACACACTGGAGGGAAGGGATGCCATCCAGAGGGACCGTGACAGTCTTGGAACAGTGGGCCCCTGCAAACCTCATGAAGTTCAACAAGGCCAAGTGCAAGGTCCTGCACGTGGGTTGGGGCAATCCAAGCACAAATACAGGCTGGCAACGTGTGGATTAAAAGCAGCCCTGCTGAGAAGGACTTGGGGATGTTAGTGGATGAAAAACTGAATATGAGCCAGCAATGTGCACCTGCAGCCCAGAAAGCTAATCGCGTTCTGGGCTGCATCAAAAGAAGCATGGCTAGCAGGTCGAGGGAGGCGATTCTGCCCTTCTACTCTGCTCTTGTGAGATCCCACCTGGAGTACTGTGTTCAGCTCTGGGGCACCCAATATGAGAAAGACATGGACCTGCTCAAACAGGTTCAGAGGAGGGCCACGAAGACGATCAGAGGGCTGGAGCACCTCTCCTATGAACGCAGGCTGAGAGAGTTGAGGTTCTTCAGTCTGGAGAAGAGAAGGCTCTAGGGAAACCTTACAGCAGCCTTCTAGTACTTAAAGGGGAGCTACAGGAAAGATGGGGAGGGACTCTCTAACAGGGAGTGTAGTGATAGGATGGGAGGTAATGATTTTAAACTGCAAGAGATTTAGATTAGGTGCGAGGAAGAAGTTCTTTACCGTGAGGTTTGTGAGGCACTGGAACAGGTTGCCCACAGAGGTTGTGGATGCCCCATCCCTGGAAGTGTTCAAGGCCAGGTTGGATGGGGCTTTGAGCAACCTGGTCTGGTGGAACGTATCCCTGCCCATGGCAGAGGGGTTGGAGCTAGGTGATCTTCAAGGTCCCTTCCAACCCAATCCATTCTGTGATTTATGATTCACAAATTAGAGCCCTAGCCTTTCTCCAACTTTCCATTCAGTAATTGAATTCATACTAGTTTAAAAGTGTCAGATGTCCTTTCCCAAAATGAAGGAGAAATCTCATTGGGTCTTGGGCAATCATGATGTGTTCAGAAGAAATAACACAACAAGCACAGCTGCACTGTTGATTCCAGGTTTATAAACACAACAGAGCAGGTTCCTGGTCAGTGTATGTGGACTTTAATTCCTCCAGCAGCTAGAAATATCCCAGATTCAGCCCTGAAATGCAACCTGGTCTAGTGAAAGGTGTCCCTGACCGTGGCAGGGGCAGGGGTGGAAACTAGATGATCTTTAAGGTCCCTTCCAACCCAACCCAATCCATTCTATGATTACCAAGAAAAGCAAAGTGCATTTATGCAAAGCAAGCAAAGGCAATGATACTTGTCCTAACTCAAAGCTAGCTGGGTGCCCAAGTGATGACAACGAAGCAGAAACCCCCCAAGAAACTGCCACCCCAAAGGGGAACCCACCAGGGGAGGAGAAAGAAAGAGAGGAGGTGGAAGAGCCAAAGTAATCTACACTAAAGCCTCTGTATCCCAAACATCCTGTGCATTATGGACAGTCAAAATACTCCAGCTGGAGGGACTGAGGACTGATGTACTGAGCACCTGTCAGTTGTGAAAACAGAAATCAGATGAAACCAGCAAAGCAATAATGCATTTTTTATCATAATGACCTGAACCTGTTATGTCAGAGACAGGAATACGAGAATTCACCTGGGCAGCAAGTCTCAGCCCCAAAGATCCAACCTGAAAAGAAAGAAATGGATGGAAGAGGTCAGAAAGACCAGCTAAAATGTAGTAGCAGTTACTGCAAACTCCTTACAGTAAAGCAAGCCCTGTATTTGAACTCACAGAGTATAACAATACAACTGTAGTAGGTATTGGACACAAAAAACCTCCATGGGAACTATGAAATACAGTTATGCATTATGCAGGTGGAGTAGGAGGTTGTACAAAAATCTTTAGCTCAGAACTCTTGAAAAACCTATCCAAGGCATCTCAAGTAATGCATATGTAGCTTTCCATCACATAAAAGAAAAAAAAAAAAAATCATTGGGAAGAATTGGGGGTGGGGAATGGTTTTGAAACCCGAGATATTTGAACAATCTAGCAACTGGGAAGATAAAGAGAAGATAAGAATCAGATAGAAACACTAAAATTTAGTGACAGGTAAAGTAAATGTTGGAAAAATAGGTGTGGTTTTATAGAGATCAGGATTAGAAATTAAGGAGGTCTAATAATGGAGGAGCAGATTCTAAACACTCAAAAATACAATACCATCCTGCCTGGGTTTGTTTTGTTTTCTAAACTGTCTCTTCTTACCATGAAATAAAATAATTGCACAGGTTTGGTAGACTATACAGTATTCTGTAAACAACCTACAGATAGCTACAGTATGAGGAAATTCTAAGAAAGTGTCAGGATAAGGAATCAGTTGTACACTTGAAAAGCCCCCTGGGGAAGTACAGACATCCAAGTACTGAGCATGATTTTATATTCCAATTTCTGTTTCAGAGTATCAAAGCCAAAAATCATACTGTCCCCTGCTTAGATCACATAGCTGGCTCAGAACAAGATGAATTTCCTACTGATACAGTGTTTGAGGAAATTGCTCATTGCATGTTCCCTTGGGCTGGATGCCAAAAGGAAATTAAAGATACATTGGCCAACTGAGCTGCTATGCGGTAAAAGCAACTGAAAAATACAACTCATGATCTTTGCCACGTCAGGGCAACTTCTCTGCAAATGAAAGCTAACAAGATTTGGATTGGAAAGGAGCAGTGATAAAGAGTTTCTAATATCCAGGACAGACTCTCACCTGCTGGGACAGATGTAAGAGCCAGGATAGAATACTTGCTGAGGACCAGGACCCACAAAAATGTCAGATCTATTACCTTCCTTCCTACCAACTGGTTTGTAGCAGGGAAGGAAAACACTGCAGCTCACTGAGAAGCAAGATTTTGTCAGCATTCAGAACAATGTGGATGTTTTCTAACTGGTACCAAGTCAGAGTTTTCTGACTGCGATTTCATTTTGGCAGGAGGAAGAAAAGGGTTGAAAAGGAAAGAGCATTTTTTTTTTTTTTTCTTCCATAAATGTAATCCTTCTTTAGGAAAAAAAAATCCCTCTGAGATACATATGACTGGAGAATCTGTACACAGCTCTAAACAAAAATATCACCTTAAACCAGCCAGCTGTTGAGAAAGCAGCACAGGCAACATACCACTAAATTATGCAGCCAATTAGAACAAGGACACCCAGCTCTGACTGCTTTCACCTCACTGCATTCCTCTGAGGCAAAGCTTGTTCAGTCACATTCAGCGAGATACCTGTCCTTTAAGATACTGAACACTGTCCCAATCCTGAACAACACTCAGATCAGAATAATCCTATCGACTTATTCACATCTCACATAGTCTCAATGACAAAGAGCACACGACAACATCCAGGATTGAGCCCATTTTCTGTTGTCTACATCACTCCATCCTTCCCATCACTGCACAGAGAGCCACAGACTTGTGTGTTGCTTCTCAATACTCCTGCAAAGAACTACAGAGCTCCATTAGAGAAAGGGGAAACAGTCCCACACAAGTATTTGGGCTCCCTTGCATGCAGCTAGACTTACCTTTCTTTGAATGTTGCAGTCATTTGAATTTCCCCTTTAAATCTTTATTTAGCCAGTGTCCACGCACAGGTATGATTTTCAGTGTTAGCCCTCATATGATTGCAACATATCTAAAAGATACTTTCAAGTCTCTGTCCCTTACGACACAGAAGTCTAACAGATATTTACCCAATGGAAACTTAGGAAACTAAGCAGGAGTTAGACGTCTAAGTATTGTTATGTAGATAATCATGCATTCATTTGGAGACCACAGAATGTCCCCCACAACAAAATATATAAAAATGTGAAGAGGAAGTAAGTTTTTAGAGATTACCTTCTCCAATTTTAGCCACAAAACTAAATGCATTGCAATGCACTGTCATTTAGTGACACTCACGCGTTGGACATGCCACTTGCAAGGAACACGTCACTTAATTGACAGCAGAGTGGGGATGCACAAGCTCTTCTTTTTACATAAGAAGCAAGAGAAGAGCATCTCTTCCAAACTTGCAGGGACAAGCTGGAATTTGTGGCTTAAAAACCCCTTTTGCTTAGTCCAAAAGAAATGGTCATTTTCGGCATAAGTTAAGACTACTGCAAGCATTGTCAGGGCTTGCTAACAATAACCTCAGTGAGAACGAGAATGGGTCTCAGATGCAGAAGGAGATGTATAAATATTCTCCATGGTTACAGATTTCAAACAGCCATCTGAAGAGCAAGTGCCTTCATGTCCCATTTAGTTAAATAAGAATGGAAGCATCTTCAAAAGGAAGTCATAGATACTGTTTAAATCACAGCCAAAAATCCTGATTATGCTATCTGCAACAGAACACGCTTCCCAGAAAACACAGCATGTTAATAAGATCAATAAGGTAAGTGGGACATAAAGAAGGTACATATTTGGCATGGGTGAAGGATTGGCTGATGTAATATAGCCAGTGTAAGAAACTATGCCATAAGAAAGGCATAGATCAATTAGAAAATGATCAGAAGTCTAGAAGACATGACCTATGAGAGATGAAATAAATGTTCAGTCTGAAGAGGAGTCATCTGAAAAAGGACAAGATGTAAAAGTTTTCAAAAATACAAAAAACTGTCACAAGGAGAGAGAAAAAAAAATACCAAATTAAGAACTTGGAAGAGCAATCCACTGCACATTACTATGTAGAGAAGCCACAACAGGCTCAAAATCCTGTAAACCGAAATGGATCTGGCCACGCTTTTGTAAGACTACAGTCTCACATCAGCTTATCCTGTTCCTACTCCTTCTCAGGCATCTTGCTGCGACTGCTGTTGGAGGCAGACTGTGGTGTTAGACAGACCTTTGCTCTGGATCACAAGAGCAGCTCTTGCAATCCTATGTGTTCTCCACAGCCATGGTAAGTAGAAGACAGAAAACCAGGCTTAAATCTACACAAAGGAAAATTCAGGTTAGTTGTGAAGAAAAGGAGAATCAAATGTCTCCCTACCAATAAGGACAGTATTTCTTCTGACTACTCAGAGAAAAACTCAGAGAAAAGGCAGGATATCTATCACAGGAAGTTTTTCAGAAGAAACTCCCGTCACAGGTGACAAATCTTGCCTTTGGAGAAAAGAATGGACTGAATGACCACTAGGCCTTTTCTCATCTTATGATATGAGGATTTAATATTGATGGATTGTTAGTGCACCACCCTCCCTGCATAGAAGGTCTCTGGACTGGTTTGAGACCTGGGCTAGCTAGAAAACATCTTGTTGGAGCACACCTATCATGCTGCAATATTATTTCCTTAGTGGATTGCTAACTAAAAAAAGGTGAGGAAGGTAGCCTATCTACCTGAGGCTGCAGTTGGGACAGTTATTGAGCACTAAGGAAATTACATCTGCCAACAGGCTCCATGAACCTTCTCTGCACGCTGAAAATATCTTGCAAACTGGTTGCTAGTTGCTGTGCTCCTTGACATTTACATGCTTGAGCAAAAACACATCTGCTGTTTAGCAAAACGTCAAAATAAATGTCTTTTTTAAACATTGTCTGCTGCAGTTCTGATTAGCTTGTAAGGAAAACATGAGCGCCATTTCAGTTCTTAGAGGGAAGTCCTGTTATATGACAGCCAAATACAGGCCGTCTCTTAAAATGCTGGGGGCTGGTGCAGACACTTGTAGAAAGCAAGTTTAAAAAAAAAAAAATCTTTATTTTATTGACAGTAATATCTCAATTTAAAACCTTAACCAAAATAAATGGCTTTGTAGCGATATTCTTATTAATTCATCACCTGTCGATAATGCAAGCTAGAAAAAGTGTAAGCAGGTTCATGCAATCCATTATATAATCTAAAAAGAAAGTAGAGTACATCTTTTAGTAGACATTAGCCCGGACTAAAAAGACTAAGTCTCTGTTTAAGCTCTGGTTCTGGCAGATACATAGCATCTAGATTAGTAGCTTATTCTCTCTGTATGGATTTTTCAGGTGTTAGAGGAGAACAATGCTACGTTTGCCTCGTTTAGTTGTTGCAGGGGCTGTCTCTTGCCTTTGGTAAGTGTTCTGGGGGACTGCTATGTCACTACAGGCAAACAGATAAACAAACACTACTAGATGGCTTTCAAAGATGGAATCCTATGGTGTTGCTCCACCAGTAAAAATCATGACAGAATGCTGCAAAATGGTTTCCTTGAGAGCTCTTTACATAGCTCTGAATGGTTAAAGACATCATTTGCTGAGTGTGTCAGGGACTCACTGCTATTATTGCTGGCTGTAGCAGAGGCAGTGTGAGAAAAGCACTCGCTACTGCACCACTCCAGGCAGGAGCTGGACTGCGAACAGGTAGTCCACATCCCACCAATGCCTGCTGAGCTGCAAGCAGCTTTGAGAAGGGCAAATGGAAGAGTGGATCCTTATTTCATCCCTGCTGCTATTATACAGTAAATCAATAGAGAGCAGAGCCTTTCGACCTCTAAACCCAAGCCAAAGTGACAGTGATTGAAAGCCTTTACTGAGCTGACTGTTCAGTGACAGGGCACAAGGGAAAGAGTTTGAGCAGTGTGACACTAGCTCCCAGGGCGTGTACATCAGCACTAGAAGAGACCGACAACCTCTGAACGACAGCAAAGGAATGAGCGACAGTTATACAATGTTACAGGAGCTTTGGGTACCTCACATATCCACAGCTTCTGCAGTACCACTCTGAGAATAGCACGCTTGGGCTGGGTTTGCAACCTTCAGCCATTACTTCAGATAGAGAATAAGAGAGAGGAAAAGGTCTCAGCTGATCTGCCTCCTGGCACAACAAGGTAACACCAGGCAGTCCAGTCCATTACTGACTGATGGGACAAACTCCCAAAAGCTGCTAAATAATGCATTCCATGCAAGTTTGGCTTGACTTCAATAACCAAAAGTCTTCTGCACGACTGGGTGCATTAAAGTAGTCATTAGCTGATCAGATCTGAATTTAGCAACATTGAAGAAGCTTAGCACAAGGGCCAGATTTGTCACGGTACATAGGTTAAGGAAGCTGGAGAATCCTACTACATACTGAAATGTACGACTCTACATCTAGCCACAACATTGCATAAAGTATAAGGCTAGAAAACTTTCAAGAAAGAAAAAAGGTCTTGAGTAGTGTATGAACTTGGGTTAAAATGGAAGGAGAAAATAACACTTATGTAAAGTTAGGGATTCTGGGAGACAAACATAGTTACAGTTAACATAAAGCTGATCTAAATATGAAAGGACTTATAAAAGCTGCTCACTCACCACCGCAGGCTTTGGGGTTTTCACTGTGTATCTTGCAACACTCGGTGCTCGATTTCAAGATCAAACTCCTTTAGACAAGATACAGTGTAAGAATTTCAGATTGTTTCTTGCAAGGAAAGGCTCTAAACTTGGGCAAACCCCACGTGTAACCTGTGGGGCGAAACAAAAAGAACCGCCTGTAATCTGCAGGACAGATAAAAGGAAGCATGAACTTAACTGTGGTGACAGACCACCAGAGTTGGGATTGGAGATGCTGCAGACTCCATAGCTCCTGGTACCATGCTTCTGGCTCAGATATTCTGTAGAAGCAAAGTCACTATCACTGGTATAACACAGAAAGCCAGCTTGGCCTGGTCACTAAGCCCAAGGCATGGAGACTCAAGCATCTTTCATTCATCCTTTAGACACTGTGCGCGGGCCCCATCCACATGAGTACAGACATGCCAAGGCAGTCTCTCTCTGACTTCCTGTGAAATATGTACTTCTGCAAGAGGAAAAAGGAATGATAAAGGCCATTGCTCCGCTCTGCATGTTCAGTGGATCACATCTCTGAAAAAGATAAATGAATTTGCTGAAGGATTCCCCATCATCTTGAGACTAAGAGCTCCATTCTGGTGTTTGTAAACAGGCACACCACCAGTTACTGTTAAAAGTGATGTATTTGCCCTGAAACCTTACGGCTCAGTCTGTTGTAACAAATCTAACAGTCACAATAATGAAAACTTCCACTTCTGTCATAGCAGATGAAAAAGGAGAAATGCTGATACTGTGAGAAAAAGGTTTATCGATATACATCTGACAACACACATTTATAAACAATACAGATAATACTAGCAGGCATTCAAATTCCCTAACTGTGTAAATCTGTGTTAATTAGAGCTACAAACAGTTAGCAGGGGAGGTCTGTTTCACAGCATCTGATGTTTATGCATGTTTTGGGGGCTATTTTTAAAAAGCTGAAGGCAGAGTAAGGTTATTTCAGGAACATTTCGGTCTGCTGTTTCTCACAAAGCTGAAGTGATTAGTGCTGAGGGTAATTTGCGTGGAGGTGTTTATCGCCTTTGTGCTAGTATTTTTTACTACAATTTTTCTATTAATTCAGCAGTTTGATACCCAGCTGACACACCAAGGGCTAATACAATGGAAAAGCAAATAGAATACTATGAATAAAGACCAGCTCAGGATGAGGGCATCTGACTGACACTGTGAATCCACTCTCACTGAAAAAGGATGGATTTTCTGACTGCTCTCTGGAAAAACAACAACAGCAGACTACTATGTTACAACAAGTTGAACTAAGCATACAAGAAATAAGTTAAATTTCTGCAAGTTATTCAAGGCTACATATTTAATAACCAGGTCTGGGAAGAATGGAAAATTGAGATGCAGGGTCCTACCTTGGGCCATATTTTCTTCCTATAGCCTTCAAATGTCATATGAGTATAATTTAGTCCATTTTATAATTGAAGATTGATAGTTTTGTCTATACAGTAATAGACTAGGAATCTAATTCATGTTTAAATATTAAGAAACATGCATCCTATTTGGAAGGAGGAGAATCCTGTGTAAGTTTTTGTGGAGCAATCCCAAAGATTTCCTTATTTATGGGAAAAGGAGGCTAGGGAAAGGATACTAGCTAGTATGAGATACAGAACAGCCTAAAAATTGGGACTCCAACTTGAGAGAATTATATTAAGTTCTAAATTGTACAATAGCCTTCCATGAATCAAGATCCATTTTAAGCACTCCTCAGAGTTAATGGTAACCATATTAATCAACGTGTTTTAATTCATTGTAAAAATTATTACAATAAACCTTTCAGACTCATGTCAAAACACCCTATTCAGATGAAACCCTTAAGGAGCTGAACTACACAAGAGAAGTTAACATTTGGATCACAGGGGGGAAAAAAAAAA
>VYZV01033127.1:0-51288 GCA_013401275.1 Pandion haliaetus
TTCTGGTGCTCTTTAAGGAACTCTAAAGCTGCAGTAAAAAAAAACCATTCTGCCTCCTCTTTGCTTCCCAGCTATGTTAGAGCAAAAGGCACGAAGAGCTGACACAAGATCTACTGACTCCAAACTTTCGGTTCAGCCTATCAGAATAAGTGACAATAGTTTATAGTGGCTGGGGTTCTCTCATCCCCCTGCAGCACACAATGTTGTGCTTTTGCCTTCCTCATCTATGCCATCCTTCAATTTTAAAATAACAAGGTTTATTGTTTTAAAATAGCTTGACTTCTCTTATTATAATGTAATCTGTTAATAGTCTGTTTAGGTCTCAGCTTTTGGAGGAGGGGGGATTTTATGTGCCCTGAACTTCATCACTTATAAGATGGGAACAATAATATTTCACTATCCAAAAGTATGTTGACATCTTGCCAATATTTGTAAGGTACTTTGAACATTTACAGTTGGAAAATGAAAGTAGAATCATTCATTTTGCCTTCATTTGTTAAATAGTGTGTCAGTATTTGCTGTACTGCTCTGCAAGCTGCACCCCATGAATTAGCATATACGGACATCTTAATAGAAAACGTGGGTAGTAATAGTAACACTGATATCTTAATAGTAATCTTAAAAATAACTTAGTAATCTTAATAGTAACATGGATATTTTTTAGCACCTAGAGCAGTAGCTTAAATGGAAAATTATTAGGAATAGACATTAAATCTTTCTCTTCAGAGCTGTAAGATGTGTGTGACAAGGTTCATACTTTCCTCTCTGTGCATTGCCTAATTTGTTGCACTAGTGCAGAAACAACTAATAAGCAAGGACGTATCAGTTAGGACCAGATGGAAACATAAGAGGGAACTCTCTATGATGGTGCTGTCAGCTCTCTTCAGACAACCACAAAGTGGTCCTCAACCACCATTTTCAAAGCTTTTATGTTAACTAATATTTTCGGGACGAATCTTACACTGGAGAAACCTACTGTTTTATGTAGTCCATTTCTTCAAAGGAAGTATCTCAACATAATAAATTTTAACAATTCAGTAGAAAACAAGCAAATCAATGTCGTAACTGCACGCTCAGGGAAACGGCTATAATAATTTCTCCACCTTTATATGCAATAAAAGATAAAGTATCAGAGCTTATTGTTTGGCAGGAAATATTAATTCACACAAGATTGCACAGGCCCAATGCCTTCAGCTGAGTACAATTTTTCTTCACAGTTTTTCCACTCCAGCAAAGTGAAAGGCCTGAAAATGTGCAGACATTGAAGGGCTCCCTCCCCTTTAAAGTCCCTTACCCTGAGAGAGCACCTTAATGCAGCCTTAGCTTAAGTCAGGAACATCCCTTAGGCCTATGCAAGAGCTGTTCCTGTTTGTTAGGGCTTTAAACTCAAGTTTTCAAGGGTATAGATGATCACATTCGCAGCACAAGGAAGCACAGAGAGACCTGCAATAATTACACTAATGCTGTAATAGAGAAAAACTGGATGAAGGGGTACATACAAAATGCATTCTCATTGCTTTGTAACATTTTGATTACCAACTAGGCTGTTCATCTGGAAAAATAAACTTAAGCTGTGCAGATAAGGCTTGGAGATATATTTCAATGACATATCGGTTCAGTCATGAGGCATGTTTTGCCACTTAGTCAACAATTACAATTCTTGTTAATATACTCTAATCAAAATCTGAATTTTATACTTATTAATTGGAACTCAAAAGTTAAAAATAGATAAAGGATCCTCCTTCTGGTGTAATTCTGCCTACCAAGACATGCATGTGATTATCCTTGGTAAGTTTATAAAATGTGAGCTTCATCAAAAGTAATTTGATTAAATTGTGAAATTAATTATATTCAGCAGAAGGCATCACACTAGGAGTTTCTATGCATGTTAATGAGCGATACATGCTATACTCTTGCTCACCAAAGTTAAACAAGCTGCAAATTCTGTACCTTAATACTGCAGTACAGTCTCTTGGTCTGCTGAACATTTAAAGGATCTGTCAGAACCTTTTGAATTGTATTTACTTGTCCTGTAAGGTAAAATACGAACTACAAAGCTTTAACGAAAATATCCTTAAAACCGAAATAAAGAAGCACAAAAAGGGCAAAGTGAGCCAAGAGAAAGAATCCTTCCATTTTGAGACTCCTGGCAATTAAGACCTAAGCCAAACCCCTGCAAAGGTACTATGGCACCTAGTTGCTTTGAGAATCTTTTCCGTCAATATGAGTAGAAATGACACCTGAATTCTTTATTAAGAGAATGAAATCGAAATCAAGTCTGTCTCCATTTGTTTAAGCAAAATGGCCTCATTTACTTCTGGCCTTTTATGCCCTTAGAAGGAAATTCTTTAGTTTTCATTCACTGACTTAATGCTCCTAGCAAGCTTAACACATCTGTGCATGTTACTGCAACTTCTGCATCATACAGCTGTATCATGTACGCTTTTTATTCCTGTTAGCAATTCTCTCTACAGCTTAAGAAGATCCTTCCTGATTTTTTTAGCATTTAGATTTCCTATTTTATTCTTTTTGGTTAAGAGACTGTCATATTCAAAATTGGGAGATCATTATCCCGCTCATAGATGGAGCTGGAGTTCATCGGCATCAAATGTAGTTTGGGTGTAAGAGAATGTATATGGATATGTAGGGAAGCTGTGGATTTCTCATAAGTGGAGGTTTTCAAGAACAGGTTAGAGACATGCCTGCCAGGAATGATCTAGTAGCACTTGCTCAAGAGGTGTGATGGAAAGCAATGCAAAGGGTGGACTGCATCATCTCAGATTTCCTCTCACCCTCCACTTCTGTGAGCTATGTGCTCTCCTGAAGACAATTATTTTACAGAGACTCAAAAATTGTTTATCTATGGAGTTGTCCAGTATAGTACAGCAAATCTCATGTCTTATTGGGCAATCCTTATACAATCAGGCAAATTCTGTTACTGATTAAAATGACAAGTGTCTGATTAAAATAACACGTGTCTGGACTACTTCCATTACCTTCTAAGGATTTACTCAGCATTACAATGTTAGCTGTTCGGATACATGCACACACATGTGCACAGAGCTATGTCCTAATGGGAGCATATTATCCTTACAAGAAAGCCTCTAAGAAAACTTTAGCCACTTATTTCTGACGTATTTTGAATTTCCATGCCCACCTCCAGCACTGTCATTCTTAGAGTCAGCTAAACTCAGCAGAGCAGGAAAAACCTCTCCTTCTCCCCTTCTCTTTGTGTATTGTAATTCAAATGAACCCAGCAGAAGAGAAGACATTTTATACTGTACACAAAGCCATCTGAGACATCAGCAAAGGGGAAAAACTGCTTTCAGGACAACGTGATTTTTTACCAAGGTGCTTAGTTAATAGTTGTACTTTTCTTTCCTCTTCAGAGATCTGCCAGCTTATCCCAGAAAGAGACTGAGAAATGACAAGAGGAGAAAGCATACATTTTAAATCTGAAACTTGTCATGGGTGCAGTACTTTTCATAAACTGGATAATTCAAAGCAGGAGATGTATATTTGTACAAGTTTTATATAATACCTAGCATTTAATTTTCAGTGAGGCCTCTGAACTACCATGTTACAGTTATTTAAGAAAGGTGTAGCTTTGTCTCCATCTCTGTGCACTTTGTCCTTAAATCTCTGGGAAACGCTGCTGTTTATCCCACCCAGCAGCCGCTTACTGTTGGTGTCAGGGTGGGCTGTAGGGCAGGAGGCTCGCTCGCTCTGCCTCCTCTCATGGATCATTTACTGCTGCATTTTCTCATTCAGCCCTTCTCTTAACAGAAAAGGGGGCACGGGGGGAACTTCTTCAGCTGTAAAGAATGAATTTGTTTTAGCTGCATGAAAGCAGAGTCTCCAGACGGCTAAGAAGCCCTGTTTAAAGTCACAGGGGAATATTCGCACCATCAAGTCAGGTGCCTGGATGGCGAGCACAGGCTCCTTGTATAATGAGCGGAGCATCCAGAGCGTAATCCAGTGCACTTTGAAAAAATATAAGTGCTTTGGATTGATGTTGTACTGAGGATTTCAGCAGTAAAAACTGCACACGCATGCTGTCTCTATCTTTCACCGCCCTTTCTCTTCCTACCGCTTTCCTCTAGCTGATGGTTTTGGATGGTTCTCAATCCTGTGTGTAAAAGCTTCACAAAAGGTGCCCAGTGCATCTGCTGCACCTGGGAGAGGTCTGGCTTTCGGCACACAAGGACAGCTGTGGCAGAGTTCACAGCATCACAGGAGGGCTGAGGTGGGAAGGCACCTCTGGAGAATGTCTGGTCCAGCCCCTCTGCTCAGATCAGTCACCC
This sequence comes from Pandion haliaetus, assembly GCA_013401275.1. NCBI lineage: Eukaryota > Metazoa > Chordata > Aves > Accipitriformes > Pandionidae > Pandion > Pandion haliaetus. The sequence goes on from VYZV01033127.1 coordinate 4,305, forward strand.
GGAGCTGGATGCTCAGTGCCATGTCCTGTCATGTTTTCAGTATCTCCAAGGAAGGAGACTCTACAGCCTCTGTGGGCAACCTGTGCCAGTGCTCATTTACAAGTGAAATGATTGAATCTATCCTCATGTAACTATTAAATATATCCACATTAGATAAAGCATCTAACATATACCTATATTCCACTATCTTACACTTTCCACAAGCTCCATCTTCAAAAAAAAAAAAAAAAAGGAAAGAAAAAAGTGTATTAGTTCTTGCAGAAAAGCAGCAATATTAGAGTACTGTTGCATACAATGCAACAAAGCAGCACCCAAAGATAGTCAGGTGACATGCTTGGTTTGAAGCAAACAAAAAGGAAGTGTAAGTCCTTTGCTGGGGATTCATTTGAATAGTGCACTTTAAAGGATAAGCGGGTGCTCCAGCACTGGCATGGAAATAATTTAATGCAAAACCCATACAAGCTGCTTTTGTCACAAAATTAACTGCTTTCAAAGCAATGTTTGTTCTATTTCCCACAGGTGAAGTAATGCTTGAAGCTATTATTTGCGGCATAATTTTGGTAATCAAATAAGGCTTTTCTTATTCAAAGCAATGTTTGAATTCTCATTTCCATGCTTTATAAGCCTTTAATAGTTTTTGGTAGCCTTTGAAAGGCAACAGACTACCTTGAAAGTAAATTTAAAATCAGTTCATACTACTTAAGTGTCATACTAAGGATGCTGTAAGAATGAGAATGAAGGTTTAAACATGCATGGCAAAGTTATTTCACTGGCAAAAATTTTTAGCTGTACATGGGAAATAAAGGAATACAGTTGAGACAGCACATCCACAGCACTGGAGCCTTGGATTGCAAGGCAAAGGATTCAGGGCTTTCCTTTGTTGTTCTGTTGGTTGTACGTGTAACATTCAGGGTGATTTTTCCTTCTGGAGGCAAGGAGGAGAAATGTAAAATGGAGAGGATGAAGCTAGGATTCACTTGTAAGGCCCTGAGCTCTCTGAGGGACAATAAAATAGAGATGATGTGATATCATTAACTGTTTTTTATATTTCTATATTATTTATTGCCCATGTTTCTGATACAAAGATTTTACATGAAGTACACATTTGCAAATTCACTAAAGGTTTCATTAAATTGTTTAGTTGTTTTGAGCTATGATCCTGTTAAACTGAGATGTTTAAGTAAAATCCAGTTCTAAAGTTCTGAATTCTTCTCTTTTCTTCTGATCCATTTGCTGTGGGATCTGCTTTCTAATTAAAAACTATGAGCACAGGACTGATTGGCTGTGTTCCGTCAAAGCAACTAGGATGAGATATCTGGTAAATGCTAGTCATATCCAGCTGTCTACTTTTTTTTTAATTATTGCATAATCATGCATAGTATGTAGGTAAGAGTTCCAAGGACATATTGATATACCTGAGTATTTGCTTATACATATATATATAAAATACTATGCTAAAATGTTAAAAGTTTAGTAGTCCAGGGACAAATTATTCAAGCCACATGTCAACAATTAGACTGTGATTTCACAGGGGCTGTTTGAAAGCAGAAAGTTGGTTTCTACAAAGCACTTCAGTTGTATACGTATAGCTATTATAGATATTATATATGCATATACATACTAAATATATCTATACATACATTCTCTATATATGTGTTTGTATATATGTATGTGTATATATACACACTGTGATGAGAACATTGCTTCCTCAGACTGCTACATTCTCTAGTAAAAAATTATCTCTTTTGCAACCTCTCTTTTAGTTAATTACAGAATTTGCATATTTGACGATAAAATTTATAGAGTATTTCTAGGTTAGAGAATTTGTAGACTTTGCATAGCTTAATTTATGTTTCATGTTACCTATGTTGTATTGGAATGGAATACTAAAATGGGAATAAGCCAAATTAAATGAAAACACATTAAATTGAATATAATTAAAAATATGTACACTCTTTGCACAACAATTAGTCAGTGGAACTGCTTGTCAGAAGATACTGTGGATAATTGCCTAATAAGATGAAAACAATCGGATATATATGACAAATTGTAATATCATGCGTAATTGCATTAGCTAAGCTGAAAATGTATAATAGATATCAATACTCATGATGTTGATCAAATGTATGCTTACCCATTTAACAGAGTAGGAAGAAAAATTCCCCACAGACATGTGATTGCATAATCATAAGTTATGTATGTGGAGAGGCATATATTTCAAGGCCAGGAGAGATCATTCTGATTATGTCATCTGACCTTTGAATAAATAGGTACAGCAGAATTCCATTAAATCATTCCCGACTCAGCCCTTAGTTGCTGGCTATATTTTAGAAAGATGCTGAACCTTTTCACGCCTTTGGTTTTAATATTAATTTTTCTAGTTTCAGATTCCAGCTTCCTATGGGATGCTTACTGGAGCCTTTTTCCTGCTATGGACTTTATTTGGAGAGAATAAAGAATCTTTTCTGCTTCCAGCTCAGGTCTTTTCTATGGCTATGATGTAGACATTGTTTAACATCGTCTCTGTTAAATTGTACAGCTGTAGTGGTTGGATATTTTGTTCCCATNAGTTTATAAGTTTGTGAATCAGTAAAATCTTTAAATCTAAAACTTGCTTAAATAATTTTGAGATATTTTGATTCAATATTGACTTTTTTCCAATTTTAAAGTGTTAGTTGCTTAGTAATAGGGAAAAATCATTACACTGAGGAAAACCTACTCTTTTACACATTTAGAATGAAAACCAGAGAAGGCTGTTTCAACAATTTTAGCTCTCCTTCACAACATTTTTGGATTAAAAAGTATGTGAAAGTCATTTTTCCCTGTGAACAGATTCAACTTTTATAAAACAGTATTTTGGGGAATATATTTTTTTTTTTAAAAAGATGCAATCCAAATCAGTATTACATATTTAAGCATTTGTTTCTCCCTATACTACATAATCCAGCCACCAGGTCAGTTTTGTATCTCTTTTCAAGATGTCTTTCAGTTTGTCGTCATCTTTTAAGGACTGATATCAGAATTGGACAAATTATTCAACTGATAATTTCACCAGTTCCTCCTAACACTCTTGTTCCACTTCTCCATTTCTACTTGATGGTCTTGCTGTCTATAAAATGAAATTTTCCTCTCTTAGCATTTATTCTGTACTGTGAGGACATTTTTTTTGTTGCAAATGTTCAATGGTGGCACATAAGTTTCCATCTGCAAGCAGAGATCACAGAAGTGCTTTCCAATATAGCCCGTGGGTCTGACATGTTGGTATATGGTATACCCCATCTGTGAAGGCTGTGGTATTAACTAGTAGGAAAGCTGTGGCTACTCACTGGCAGTGACTCAAATGTCCTTCTAAAAATGTGAAAGGTCTAGTCATTATCTTAGTCTCAAGAATTCAACCTTTCAACAAAAGTATATTTGATTTCCAGCTGTGCAACCTTTGGCTTAACATGGTAAGATATGTTCAAGGAATTTTCAGAAGAAATGTTTCTTTTTTTCCAAAGTCCTTCTGTTGTTCAGTGTGTAATGTGAATAGGAGACTTTCACCAAAATGACAGGAAGTGATACAAAATCTTGGAGAGTTTCCTGTCCTTAGAAGTGTTATTTCTCTTTGTAAAGGAAGTTAGATATATTTTTGCATGTCTTAAAGAAAACATACTATTTTCATACCATCAGCATTTGTTCAGCTATAATTAAGATTGTGTCAGAATTTGGTAGCTCATAAAGTGACAAAGATCTATTCACTTCTCAACAGAGATTTGACAAGTAGTATTTCAACTAGCATATTTTAAGAACTATTTCCCAAAAAAGAAAAACAATAATTTTTCTAATTACACACTGTTGCATCCTCAATGATTTCAGGGTACCAATCACAAAGCTGCATATAAAATATAGCTCTTTCTACAGCAGCGCTATAGCTCAAAAGGTGTGATATACACAGCTTGGTATTGGACAGAGTTTTATTCATACTAAGCATGTTCAGATATAGATTTAAAATACCTTTAAAAAACCACCTAGGTAGATGTCTACCTTGTTCTAAGCACGAAATAGATACACTCTTCTGAAAATTCAGCTCTAGGGATTCATCTTAGTATCCTTATGTCCTTATTTGTCCCTCTGGTCTCAGTTAATCTAGGATATGTGTTGACTCACTCAAAGAAATTATTAATTCAGATTCACTTTGAATAAGCTCACATAATATGGTTTTGCAGAAATAGGCCTATCCTCTTGAAAAGAAATACTTGTTCTGCTGAAGTATGTGCATATTTCCTGTTGGACTAAGCTTCCAAGAGATGTGATTTGCTTTTGATATCTCTGCTTTCTATTTTTTCTCCCTTATTGTCTTTATTAGTATTTTTTCTTCCATATTCTATGTACAGTTCTGTTGTTTCCACTTGATTTGACTTCTATCTGCAAAGAAAATTTAAAATCTCACTGCTTTTGTGTGCCTGAATTTTTGAAAAGACAGAACCGAGTAGTAAGTATGATGGAGCTAACCTTGCTTGCCTGATTTTTCCAATTTGTTCGACTTATGACTGAAATTTGGAAAGCTGAACTACACAGAACAAGTTAAAAATCTGTATCTGAAAAGAAAAAATTTTGTTGTAAAGTTGCTAATTATTTTTACACAGACCAGCTTTTTTTTTTTTTTTTTTTTTTCTNCATACCAGCTTTTTTTTTTTTTTTTTGTCAGGCCATATAACTTTCTTCTAAACTGCAACCTTTGTCTTGAGTTCTTGACTACCAAGATATTTAGGGTGTTTTAGCTTTTTCATTTACTTTGAACCAAATGTACAGAAGTTTTCCCCCACTTTCAACTGTCATTACTTCATATGACTCTGCTGTGAAATACTTGAAATGTCTTTTCTGAGCACATTGGGATCCCTTGGCATAGGAGAAAACTGTATGACTCAAAACCGGTGCTGAAGTTTACTTACAGAAGAAACTTTTATTACTATGATCTTATACTGAACCTGCCTTGAACACCTGTAGAAGCCTTTTGTTTTTCCCCACATGCCCCTAATGATAAGAACTGGAATATTTTTAGCAGGCTTGTACTTTGGAGCATATCTAACATACCACTAAAGGTGCACAGTGAAAAAGAACAAATACTTAGCTGCAGCAGGAGAGAAACATATGCTAATATAATGCAACAGGTTGCTTAAACTTCCCAAAGGGAGGGATCCATAGCTGCAGGAAACTTCATCATGGGCCTCTGTACTGCTGTAGATGCCACTTAAGAGCTATTTTACATATCCTCTATTATTTATGTAGATTTAAGTGATAGATAATGACATATTTAGCTTCAGCCTGCTCGCTTTGTAAAGCAAATTTTTCTTAGAAAATATCAAGCAAAGACATGGGTAAGTGGCTTATGGACACCAGGTGGAGTATTTGAAAGGCATGACTTATGGAAGTCAGATGGAGGGGGAAAATCTGGTCTCTCCCACCTTGAAAAAGAAAAGGAGTTTGTCTACATGCTCCTTGGTCTTCCACTTGCTATTCATGCTCTGGCCTTTGGCTTTCAAGCTTGGTCCATTTGGTTGAAGGCTGCTACGTCATGAAATAAATTGAATTTATGAGTATAAGTTTTCTAAATTCTTGGTAATTAGTTATAGGTGGCAGAATTTGTGTCTTCAAGATATTTCTCATTTTTTTTACTCTCCATTTTGTTTTCCTCTGTTTTTTCTTTTGCTCTGTAAAGCTCAGACTGTACTAAAAAAACCTGAAGGCAAGTGTTTTGGATTTTCTTTCCTTCCCATTACCATTTTCCACCATAGTTTTGTTTTTAAACAGACTTTTTTTCTTCTGCTTCAACATACTATTAATTTTCATGTGTTATACATTATTTTAATAAGAATGCCAGATACTCTCAACATTGCTTGAGAGTCATAAAAATATGAAAAACCAACACAGGAATGGAGAGAATTAAGGTGGATTATCTTTTTCCTTTTTTTTTTTTCATTTTTCTATATCAAGCACAGAGATGGCTATCTATCAATGATAATAAAAACTGAATCCTCAGAGTCAGATATCTTAGAATACTTAACAACACAGAAAGCAGGACAGTACTGAGCAGCTATTAAATGCATTAGAATACTCCTTGGTTATATTTACCTATTTTAGACAAACACATTCAAGGATCACTGTCACATTTAGAGATGTTCAGCTGCATGTACTCATATGGGGAGACAGAGAGTATTGTCTCTCTGTATATGCAAGGCTAGTAACAGATACGGAGTTTGTTAAAGAACATGGGGTATCTGTAGTTTTCTTATGCCACACATGCTTAGAAGGTAAAAACTGGAGTAATTTTTTAACCTTGATTTCTTTAAAGACAAAAAGGCTCAATAGGATCCTTTGGTTACATCCTGTGTTATCTGATGTCTTTTTCTATTAGCTGTTTCAAATGAAATACTGATCAGTCCACCAATCTTGGGATCTGTTTGTTTACATTTGTACATCCTTTAACTGTTTCCCAAAGCATTTCACAGGTATTCAATTCCTTTTTGAATGGAGGCATCAGTATTTGAAAATAAAGCACTTGCATTTTATGAGCAGCTTATCTGTAACCCAAATGGGTAATAGATCTTTTTTAAAGATAAATGTTTACATTTTAATTTACATCAGAACAGATCAGAGGTTACAAGATATAATAATTATGAAAGAAAGAATTCATACAGCAAGTCTGTATTTGTACCCCACTCATCGAAATAGTATAAAGGCTTTGTATTTGATAAAGACAATTTTGTTGTTGTTGTTGTTCCAAAGACAAGGTACAAAGATACTTCAGGTTGATGTTAAATTAAAGTAATTTGTATGCAAAAATTATTCATAATGGACAGTAAATTCTACAGAAAAATAGTTACCATGTAGGCATACAAACTGAATTTATGCAAGTTATACATATTCTTGTGATTTATCATCTTATACATCACTTGATGCCCTGATGCTGTATAAAAATTAATTATTCTTTAGAGCTTCGGCTATCAGCACAAAAAATCCTCTAGATTTTCAGTGAAAAGTCCACAAACTGCTCAGTAGAAACCCATCTGTTTTTCACCAATGCTAACTACAGTGTTCACAGGAATGAACAGAAAATCTCATATCCTTAACCTACCTATAATATTTGTCAAAACTTGATTAAATTAGTTCACAGAAAAATAGGCATGTCAGATTTCTCTGGACAGATCAAACTACAATCAAAAAGGCTCAGTCAGCTTCAGGTTGTTAAGTGCCTATGCTGTTGGGTTGGTTTTTTTTTTTTAAATATATATCTTTGCTTGAAAAACACTTTCAAATTTGGTTCCTTTGCTTTTGTTTATAATGATGTAAGTTATATACAGTTAAGAGACACATCTAATTGAAGCAAGTATTCTCTGCTCCAAAGAATGCTCTTCATGTAACTCAAACCCTGACCACTACAGAGAGTTCTTAATCTTGACAGCCAGGTTCAAATTTTTCTTTTTTTTTGGTACAGATTTGTATGAATGAAGACTGTACTTTCTTTGGCTTTCCCCACAGCAAGCAGAGGGGAGTGCAGCAGGGCAGTGGTCATCCTCAGATCAGACTGGCATCGCTGATAAATCACCCTTCTTGGTACAAAGTGGTGCAACTGTCACATCGTTTTGCAGAGCTGCATCTGGTGAAACGTGGTTTGTACACGTGTACACCAGTGGCCATGCTCAAGAACAACTTCTTACCAGCTGAGTTCAGGAAAGTGTTCCTTTCCAATTCTTCTCCATAAATATTTTGGTTAGTTGACTTAGGCTTTCAAATATCAAATTTCAATTATGAATATGTCATGGTTGACAGAATAGTAGGCTTTTCCTGCTATGTTATAGACATACTGCTCCATTTTTACCTAAATAGAAATAATTGCTAATGGATTTGTGAAAAAAGGAGGGTGTGGGGGAGTCTGAATAAATGTGAAGAATTAAAAGAAGTTGAATTTATTCCAAGTCCCACCAAAGTTCCCCCTGAATTCAACAGGACTAGCCGACTGAACATTATAGCAGTAACAATAGTCTTTTTTTTTGTTAAATTACTTTGCCCTCTTTTTCCTGCACCATATTCAAAACATTGTTCTTCCTTGAGCTTTGCTTTGAAGCTGGTTGTTGTTAAGTTTTCAGAGGTAAGTACTATTCTTGAATCCTGTCTGGAGGTATGGTAACAGCTACATGCTTTTTGCACCAACACGATCCATCCCTTTCTGATAAATAAGGACTCTGAAGGTGCCTTAAGTGTTTGTTGTCTCCAGACCATTATTCACTTTAGACAATGTATCTCCAGTATAAATTATTTCTCATGAGACAATGGCACCAATTCCTGATGCTGATAAATGGTAACTGACTGATATTAGTAATTATTAATTTTAAAAAGATTCAGTCACTTTACAAATTAAGAGAAAAAATTAGTCTACTGATCAAAATCCAGTTTGAAATAGATTTTCCAAATGGGAATCAATGCTCAAAGCATGAATAATAGTGCCATACACATAGATTACATGCAAGTTTTTGAAGAAAATTGTCCATGTTGCACACAAATCCCAATTAGGAACCTTTCAGGTTTTATACATTATACTGTTTCATAAGTGTCCACAAAACTAAGGAGTTTTCAGTTTCCAGTAACTCAACTTGGGTGATTTCTCATTGCAGATATAACTCAGAAGGAACATTCGCTTTACTCCTGTCATGATTCCACTGTCAGCCACTGTTGGGGTACATCATGAAAACTGTTTAATGGTAGGAGACTAATCATCTTATGAAACAAAATCAGTCCCCATGTTGCAGTCAGGAACAGCTCTGAACTGCTGCTTTCTTAGCAAGAACTGTGTAGAATTTTAGAATTATTTTCAGTCTCTAGGAGCTCCTTAATTTAAGAGTAATTTTGAGCCAGCACAATCCAGTAGCAACTGCAGACATAAAGCCATGTGGCTTGGAAACTCAGCAAGAAAGGCTGAGAAATGGGTGAGGAAGTAGCATTTTTCTGGCAGTGAAACACCTGCAAAGGTAAAGCTCTGGCTTGGAGAAAAAGAAAAATCTTCAAACGGGAAGCAAATGCCTGAAGAAAAAGATGCCATTTTTTATACCGTGCTGGTGATACCTTATGTGGCTTCTTTGATTTGCTAATGAACATTTGAGAAGCAAAGACTTAGCTTCATCCACTTCCCTCAGCCCTTCCTCCCACCTGTTGGGGACCCCATGCTTCTCTCACTGGGCAAAGTTTTCTCTACTCTCCTTTAGATGGGAGGATTGTATCTTTTGTCTTATCATGAGCTGCTACCAACACCTTCTTTGACACCGAACACCACTGAAGAGCCAGGAACTATCAAATAAATAAACAAGTGGCTTCCATATCACAGTGCAGCTGCTGTCCTGAGCCAGCAAAAAAAGAACTGCCATATATTTAGGAGACAAAGTTCAGAACAGATTTTTCAGTTCAGATTGCAGATGATTGGGAATAAAATATTGGTTGATATTTGGTTACTGTCTCAGCTGGAATATAACCAGGGTAACTGTCACTAAGAGAATAGGGAATTATTCATTGCTACTTTAAAATATTCTAAAAAGTAGCCTCAAGAACATCTTCCTCAAACACAGATGTAACTCAAAGCTTTTTTTTCTTCCAGTGTGGTGAGCCTTTATGTAGACCATGAATGTGGAAGGGGTGTTGGACCTGAGGCAAAGCAGGGCTTTGATCCCACCTCTCCAGGCAGTACATTAACCACTGTAGTCTTCGGCAAAAGGGCAGCAGGACCTGCGAGGCTGTGAAGGGATGCTCATCGTTTGAGACTCCTTTGGCTGAGAGCCTCAAGCGGCGCTGGAGGCTGTTCAGCAAGCAGCTGCAATAGCAGGAAGGAGTAATTGGATGGGTACTATTTCCTTCCCTTCTTGGCTCATACTGGGCTAACAGTGCTCTGACTTTTGCACCTCCAAAATACGTCCAGATGTTTTCTAGGCACCTAGATCCTGGATCTGCTGAGGCAGCCAGCCAGGTCTCTGTGGCTGTTGCTGGACTTGAGCCCCATTCTTATCTTCATTTCCTTCTTTTACCAGTTTTGCTGCTTCCGAGTTTCATTTTGTCCATTTATTCTTCTGTGTCTGCTTTGTATCATCTTCTATTCTTTTCTTTCCACATAATTGTTTCTGTCTATCCATCTGTCCTTATTCTATGACTCCTCAAGGATTACTCCATTGCCAAAATCTTTCTTTACAATCACTTTCAAAGAGCGAGCACTGTTTGATCCTCTGCTCCTTGAGCTTCACCCTGTATCTCTTTGCTGAGCCTTTCTCCACATTTGCCTTTCTCCAGCTATGGGATCATTAGCTTTCTCCCTGCCTCCATTTGATATGCTCAGTAATAATTTTTGTATTTTTTAAGTTCTGCATGTATAGTCAGTGAATCAGTAACTGCTGGATCCTCACATCTCTGAAGCACATGCAGAAGATTGAGTAATTTTCAAAAACTCAGATCAAGCCAAGATTTCTGTCTCCCCTCCCTCTGCCCATCCTCTCCAAAGACTGTGGGACTTCTACTTCTGCCCTCCATCTCATTTTCTAGACACTTTTTTCCCCTGATCACTCTCCTCTCTCTAATCATGCTAATAGAGTGCTCTGATTTTTTTTCCTACTAGCCCATTAACCCAGGTAATTCCATCACAGGAAAGATTTTTAGCCTTATTATTTTTATCTAGGGCAGGGACATTCATGTTATTAGAAAGGTGTGAGACACTGGCTGCCTGGGCATGGCACCCTTCGGTGCAAAGATGAGAGGCAGCATGACACAAGAGTGTGGAGATGAAAGGCTCTGTCATGCTCTCGGAGCTAGCAAAACCTTTGATCACAGACCAGGTTGTAGCAAGGGAAGAGTCAGCATCAGATGCCCTTGCTGGTAGATTTTAAGACTCTGTGTGTGGATAATGAACATCTGCTCTGATGCTTAGATCTGACCTCAGGCCAATTTGATATTCATTTTACACCATATCCACCAAAGATAGGATATTCATCCCTCTCAAGGTTTCCTTCATACTGCCTCCACTGAGAGTTCTTTTTCCTTGTTCTCTCTTGCAATCCATCTTTCCTGTTGTTTTATCAATTTATAAATTTTCTTTCCTTCCACCTGATTCAGGATATAATATTTTCAAGTCTTCTGTCTCATTCTATTTTAGCCAGTGGCTAATTTGCCTCTCTCTTCCTTACAGTACTGAGATGTGGTAATTGCTGAGTTTGTTCCAGTGTCATGTAGTCCAAAAACATTTTCTCATTAAATAGTAGAGGGATTATTCTGATTTTATGCTGCTTAAAACCAATTCATCTGATAATCTGAAAGGCATTCCTCTTGATTTATTGTTAGTACAGTGAGGTCAAGCCCTTTGAACACAGTTTACCTGCAGCATTTAATTTTCTGTTTCAAATGCCCTTGAAACAGATTAAATAATGTGATATTGACTCTGCTAACTTCTATAACATTTTACAAGGAAGACAAAGCTTGGCGATTTATTCTTTGGGCACAATTTATTCTTTTGGGGGGATCAAGATTAATTTTAATTCCTAGACATCAGTGATCAAAATACCAGTATTTATTTATCCATCATTTCAGAATTTGCCCAATACACAGACTTTGCTGCCACAGGAATATCAGTAGTTAATGTTCTGTTCTATTGCTTTTACCGCAAGAGCAGCAATTATAACACTGTTTGAAGACCTTGTATTTCAGTTCCCTGATCCATTTGCAACTCAGCAGATTAGAATATGTATGTGCTTGACCTGACATACACAGTTCACTCACAAACTTTTGTCTTCACCTGTGGCAAAGTTAATTTTGGATTCTTTGTTCACCAGGTGTTAGGCAGTGGTTTGGTCTTTGAACATAACTTCTCTTCTTTCTTAGGGAAGCTTGGCGGAGTTTATTGCCAGATTTGTCTTGAAAGTCTTCCATGGTATCTAGATCTATTTAATCTTTTGTCCTGAAACAAAGTCCATTCTCTCCTTAAGTGGAATTGGGGCTCTTCCCCTTCCACTGAGAAGTAAATGTCTTTTTTGTATTAGGAGTCTCCTCAACTTAACTGCCTAATAAAAAGTTCTTTAATACATCCAACTCTCTTCTCTGTCTTTGGTAGCTACCTGGATGTCTTCAGCAAGCTTTATATTTTTTATCAAACTGCAGTTTAAAAACAAACTCTATACAAATACCTAACCCATTAATGTCTTTTAAGTGAGATACTGCCCAATAAACATTAGTCATTTGGGGCTGACAACAGGTTTGAGGTGGCTGATCCCCAAATTCTTAAGCATATCAAAAATGTGTTTTGCAAAAACTTCTGCAAGCCAGGCTAATGAGTTTCAGATACTTTTTCATTTAAACAAGAGCAGTCTATACGCACAATACTTGAATGGGTATGGAATTCTTTTCAAAGTCTCTAGTGATTGTGATGCAACACCTGAATTTATTTGCTACAGCTCTAGCTTTGATAGATGATGTTCATAAGGAGCTCTTAAATAGATATCACAGTAAATTTCATTGTAATATTTATGAAGATTATGATATTATTACATATTAAATGAGGTATGTTAATGTACAATGTACTTTAGGGACAAAGTTGGGATTATATCAAAATAGTGCTTGTTTTCACAAAAAATCTTGTTGTATCCCATGGGTGGGAAAAAAAGAAGGTGGCATTCAGCAGTCTTAGGAAGAGAAAAGGAAGTACAAAATACTAGTTTCTCATTGATTTATCTTTTCTAAGACTATTGCTTTAAACAGAGGTATGAGAACAAAAGGAGAACAATGCAAAGCAAATAAGAGTTACAGTTTTGTTTGTATTATTTTTTCACAACACAGTTTTTGCCAGAGAGATTTTTTGACTGAAAGGTGCTACGGCTTAATGCTTATCTCATCTCCCAAAGAGCACACTGAACGGATGACAAGATTACCCTGAGATGCAACAGTTAATATTAACATTTAAAAAAAAAAATCAACCCTCATGCCTGAAGGTTTAGATGCAACTCTATTAAGATTAGAAGGAAATGTAATGTGGTGGGCATATTTTCATGCACAGCTGGTTACATCTTCCTATAAAGCTTTTGGTACTAACCTCTAGAAGTGGGATATTGGACTGGATAAGCTATGAGTTGGAAACTCTGACAATTTTTATAATTTATGGCCATCCTGTTGCTGCTGCCTGAGTTTGAATTTTCTGTGCTACTCGGAACAGCAACAGAATTATCAGTGACAGAAGACTGTGTATATGTGTTGTGTGTGAGAGAGAGAAATTACCTGCCTCTGCTGACCAGAAACAATTCTTAGTTTCATTTACAAGTGACTTGTTTTATGGGATGTAATTTAGCTGGACAGTGAGAGATGCTCACCATCCATCTCACAGCATTTGCTTCATTGGAAGTGATTGTGCTTACTGGGATGATTACAGTTTCTAGAAAACCTATTTCCTCATAAGCCATTGATTATTCAAGTTTCAGTAAAAACAAATGGATGAAAAGGAGGTTCACAATATCAGAAGGGGAAGCCAGAGTGCGAACCGAGCCAAGCACTATCCACCTACCTGTTATGCAAAAAATGTGACACTTCTGTCACATAGGAGACTTCGGCCTCAAACTGTGAGTCTTCTGCTGATGACGTCTTGGAAAACAGGTACTCCCACACCCAGTGCACGGGCTAAAGGAGAAATCTGACTAACAGGCTTGAATACTATATACTCAGACATAAGATACTTGTTTACACCTCTATTTGATTTAGAGAACTTGGAGAAGACATTGAAAATACAGAATACTGGTTCGCAGACTAATAGCTTTTCCTCCAAAATAACCCATGTGTATTCAACAGGTATATAATTAAACTGAGATTACAGTATATTTATTAAATTATAATGGAAGTCCCATGCTGTTTCCATTTACCAACTGATTTTGGGGAAAGTAAGCTTCAAGGGTACTCAAGTTTCTCCAGCAGTCTCAGAGCAGCAGGATTCCCTTCCTACAGCAATCAGCAGCGCAGCTACAAACAGTGCTGGCATTGAGATGTCATGACTGGACTTACAAACAATCATCGAGCCTTTTAGATAACTGGAAACCACACAACTTACTTCCCAATCTATCACTCTTGCCATCGGTGGAGCATATGGTGGCTGAATGATGTTTGAAGGCTTTCTTCTAGCCACAAAGACTAGAAACCTTAGATATAACTATATCAGCCCTTAGCACAAAAGAGAGCCTGAGGGGACTGTAGAGCTGGCTGGTTGGACCACTGAGCAGAGTGTCGTATTTCTAAATAAAGACAATAAAAATAAACTTCCTTCACAACTGGTGTCCTGTTGTGAAAACTGTGTAACTTCCCACTTACAAAGAAGCTGCACTGCAGGAAAAAGTCCATTCTAAAAATAACACTGGAAAAAACAGGCAAATCAAAAAATGTATCTCTTTTATATATCATATACTATTGCAGAAATATCAGAAAGGAAAAAACAAAGGTCTACCAGCCCCAAATAAAACCTGACTTGTTAGACATACAGAACAAATCTTAAAAAATACTTTTCTCATGCTACTGTAAATGTTTACAGACAGAAGGTTTTGTGCAAATAATAAAATTGACAGAGCATGACGATGCTTTTTAGAATAATCTGCTTTAAAAAAATTCTCACTACAGATATTAACGCACTATGTTGTCTGACGCTTAACTTTTTTCAAGATCTTACTGAAACAAAAATCAGTGTATTAAGATTTCATAAATATTTCACTGATAAATAGACAACCTCGACTGACAATGTAGTTATATTATTCATGAAAGTGGGGGATTTTACTATATGCTTAGACTACAATTTAGATTTCTTATATGAGCAGTTGCTAAACTACTGTTACAGAATTTTGTGATAACTAATTATTAAGGCACCACTATTTATACTGCAAGGTTTACTTTAAAGTGAAGCAAGTAATAAATGAAATGAGACATTACAGAGAACACAGCAGGAGCTTTCAGCATTTAGTAAATCATACGGGTATGAATTTCTTAATGAGAACTGCTTCTGTTGCCATCATGTACAAACCAGGGATTAAGGCATGACAATAAAAGTCAATACTTAATCAGTTATCAAGGATGGGAACATTAATAATGATCAATTCCAAGGACAACTACAAATGTGTTTATGCAACAGGATACCTGAGATTAGACTCAGGTAATGTGAGTTTAGAGGATTCCTTCTAAATGTCTTAAAAATAAGTCAAGACTTAAAAGAAGGATGTGTGCAAACCATGAGCTTTTAATTGTTTTTCTAATTTCTAAGCCTATCTAAATTGCATCAGGGAATACTTATTATTTGCAAAAGTAGTGCTATGGTAACTGTAAGGATCAAAGCATGTGAAGAGGACAATATTTCTGGAGCAAATTATACCTCCTGTAGCAAAGATGAAAGAGAGGGAAAAAAATGCCTGAAAAAACACTGTGGCTTGTAGTTTCTTCAATAAGTTCCCCCGAGTCTCTCAAATATCTCAATTCTTCCAATTGTTTCAGCTAAGCTAGTAAAGAGATATGTCCTCTCCTTGCAAATCTTCCTCCTCCATTTTTACTTAATTCGTACAGATTCTTTCTTGTTTCCTTACCCACATTTTGTTGAATGAAGAACTCTGAAAAGCAGCTGCAAGATCGACATTAGTGCTAATTATATGCTTCATTGTGTAAAACAGTTGAGGAGTCACATGAATTTGAACTGACAGATGAACAAGACTTTTTCAGGGAAAAAATACAGAACTAATCAAATCTCCCTGAAATTCTAAGATCTTTTTTCAGTTTAACTACAGAAGATAATTTCATGGGTAATATTCAAATTATTTATTTTATTCAGGTGTTTTTAATGTAATAATTGTATTATGTTTAATTAGATCCCTGGAGAGTCATCAAGATCTTGATTATGTTGTATGCCTGTGCCATGAATCTGTGAGAAAAGAAAGAAAGAGATCTCTGCATCTCACTGGAGAAACATCTTTTGTCCCTAATCCCTTCCTCATATTTACCAATTTGAGAAGATCAGCCAGCCCCCCATCCTGAAGTCTGAGCCTAACCTTTAGGCTGGGAACATTTCATCTGAAAATGTGACATTATGGGCATTTAATGTTCTGTTAACCTTCCCCCAAAGACTGCAAAAAGCATGAAGTGCTTGGTGGCCTCCAGAAAGGATGAAGAGAAATAAATGCAACGGTGTGTGGATTTAGTATTTGACTATAAGTCCAGTCTGACAGCAAGCTATGATATCCTGGAAAGGAGCTTTCACAACTTTTTTTCTTTTTGTTTGCTCTGAAAATTGCATACTGCCTTTCCAGCCAGCAGTATCTGTGGGATAAAAGAAGACAGTCTATAATACAAGCAACAATTACACCTGTGGCCCTGCTGGTATGTAGGTGTGTTACAAAGGAGGCACAAGAACATCAGAAAACTCCTTGGAAGGACCCACCACTCAAAGTAAGGGCAAGCCTCATTCACACCATTTACTGGCAGCAGTTCCCAGCCTTCACTGTTCCTCCCAAACTGTGCCCAGCTGGCTCAGGTCAAACCTCAGGCAGAGGAGAATGTGCTGAGGAGGACATGTGTGGAAGTTCACGTGCCAAGGGCTCAAGTCCGTTCCTTCTCCCTGGGTGGTTTACTAGAATAGCCCCAGACTCCTAATGTCCACTAATATTTTCTTCATATCCTAATTAATTGCAAATAAAACTATGGATTGTAATTGCATTACTACACATTTTTCTTCCCCTAAAGCATGTCAGCATTAAATTTTCCTGGTCTGCCCTTGGCACATAGATGAATATGGAACAATGAAGTAGTAACTATAATGATCAGTTTATAATTATTATCCTTTTAAAATAAAATTCATAGACATGCAAAAGTAGCAAGCCACAGAAATTAGTAAATTGAAAAAATATATGTTATAAAAGCAGTGTTTACTTAACCAGAGTAAACCTTCATTTAATCGTTCATTGTAAGTGAAATCGCTCCTCATCATTTCTGCCTTCTCTATCTTCTTCCATCTTTTTCAGTTTTAGTGTACCCTTACTCATAGTCACAAGAGCAGACTTGCATCCAGTGCTCAGTATGTGGGCACACATAGACATTTTCCATTTTGTTCTTTATGATTTTCCTAAGAATTCCTAACATTTGAACTTTTGTCAACTACTGGAAATACAGAGGTGCTACTTTAAAGTCTTAAATCAGGTTTTATTATAAGACCATTCCATCTCTTTATATGCATAGAAAATGGGATGGGTTTATGTTTATGTGGGGAGGTGAACATTTTACATTAAAATTTCCTTTTGGGGCTGTCAAATGTAAGTACATACACAAAATTAATCAGAAGAACGAGGTCTGCTTTTTCACTAGTCTAAATGAAGAAAAAAATAGATGCTTAGTTTCAGCTTAATCCATTTCATTATTTCTCCTGGAAACAGCTATATTTTTCAATATATCATACAAAATACATAACATAAAACAGTTTAAACCACAGAAAACTCCAAATAAGGAGAAAGTTTTGACTACATATATGCACATCAAAGAAGAATCAGAAATTAAGGATTTATGTTGGAAAGGATTTGAAAGAACCCAATTCACCTGAGATCTATGAATTTCTCATGGCAGAAGGTCTTTGCCAACTGAGTCAGTTCTCAGGACATGGTGATGGAAAAAGTTTGGACTACTGTTTTCTACAACAGCTGGCTCCAGTAAGAAGAACTGGCAGAATAATCAGGAGATAAATGACTTTCCTACTTCAAAACTAGCACTAAATCAAGAGCAATCCCAGGCTGTCAGGTCCAGGCCTCCATTACCTGAAGCAACTACGTAATACAAATTTGTTGCTATTAGATACAAGTTGGTATTAAGTGGCTGTCCCATTTCAGCCGTCCAACCAAACTTACTTTGAAAGGCTGAAATAGTGTAGCTTTTGAGTTGATGACTGAGAAGGTTTCTCTTGTAATTGTCCTATAGCACTTCATGTTCCTCCAAATACATAGATTTCTATATCAGCACAAGCGAGAAACACTGTTGAAGACTATTCCCACTTTTTCTCGCACCGTTTAACCTGTGGAAGGTAAGGTTCAAGATCTAACTGCAAACACTGAAACTGTGCTTTTGCCCCACAGGGCTCTATCCGTTTATTATGGGATTTCTTGCCATTAAGGGGAGCATTGTTTGCTTGCAGTGGGTTTCTGTCAACATAGGACCCACTCCTTTCTACAATGCAAACAGAACTTTAAGATCTTAGCAATGCATGATGAATATCCCATTGACTGTGTCTCCCACTATGTCATCTGTGTCTTCAATGGGAAAAAACTGGCTGGAAGTGTTATGTAAATGAGGAATAAAGAAAAAAAAATCTGTACGAAAAACAGTAAGCTTTCTACATACAGCAGGTATTTGTCTCATTAAAATATGCAAATATATCATCCCTTATCAAAATATGCCCTAAGTCAAGACTTTTCATTAAAGAAAATCCTTCTATACATTTTTTTGATTGGGGAAGAGAAAATTTTTGAGACATATTTTTCTTTTTCTCTCTGCAATGTTTATAACTCTGCACAAAACTGTTGGCATCCCAATTCCTTTGTGTTTCCCCAGCGAGTATATAATGACTTCACTTAAAGAGCTCATCTCAGAACTGTTGATAAAATTCTGAGATTCCCTTTCATTTAGCCATCAGCTAAAAGTACTTATCCAGCCTCTGGTTTTAAAGGTTGCATAGTCCCTTAAGAATAGCAGTAGTATAGGCACCTGTGTCACACTAAATTTTTAAGCCACAAGTTCTTCTTGGAAAATATGTTTTCATTGCTTCTTGATCTCCTGCAAAGTCAGCTAAGCTTCCATGTAGATTGTTCCTTAGGATAAGAGTAAATCAACAGAAAAGATGCTTTACTTTAAAGCTGTTGTTTCTGCTGGAGCTCTACAGTAAAGAAAAATTGTGCATCAAGGGGCTAAAAACAAACAGCTGCAAGGGGGAAAGAAGAGGTTAATACCAACTAAATTAGCCAGTGATAAAAATTATCTGTTCAGAAATTATGTGCATATTCAGTGTATACTTTTTCCCTATTAAGTCTCAAAAGATGTTCCAAATGGCAAGAATATGCTCTGCTTTATTGTTGGCCCAACTTCTCACACTGTGAACACTTACAAAAGCATACGAAACACAGTTTAATTTCTAGCAAAGGAATCAGGAACTTGGATCAAAGCATTTCTTCTGTCCTGTGCTGAAGCCAACTTAACTAACTTGGTTGTGGTGGGACTGTACCCTCAGTAAGCCACGTTCTTCACAGGTCGTTGAATGTAGCTTTGGTGTAATGCTCCTCAATAATGAATAATTCATTGCTTCTCATGCCTCGGGGCCTGTAACACAGAAGGAAATTGGTATCACGACACGATTTTTTTTGTTATCATTATTTGATGATATGGCTGTCAATTACAGGGAAAAACCAGTATGCCTTCACTAAGAGTCACAGCACATTACTTTCAGTATGAAAGTATACTTTCAAGTATATGCTTAACAGGCAAACATGATTGAAAATATCATCTTCCACAGACTATTTATTGGCATATGTGAATATTGCATGTTATAGCTAATTAGACAATTTAAATGTCCTCTTTCTTGATTTCCAATCTGAGAATATCCACTAAACATATTTGACATTTCAGTACAGATGAGGATAACAGGAAATGCGAGTGCTCATTAACATATTTCAATTTTTTTCATATATTACTGGATGCAAATATGTCACCCAAGTCTTTGTCACTCTGTGGTGGGTACTGATCTGTTTTTTATGACATCTCTGTGCTAAGACGAGAGAGTTTGGATGCGTGGACAAATATGACTGGCAGTCAGAAGAACTATGTTTTGTGTATTCCTACACCACAGACATCCTGCAAGCTCCTTCAAAGGCCTTCTGACACTTTTGTGTCAAAACCTTTCCAGCTGCAGTGTGATTTTTGGTCCTTAAAACAAGTGGTGTGTCAGGCTTGTGATGGAGTCTGTTACAGGTGCAAACACTGATGGATGCAATGAACAACCTGGCCATAAGGATGTGCTGTCTTAACAGATTTCAGACAGCTCTGGGTAGGACAGATACAAAGGAAAAGTAACCACAGATGGGCAGTTTTTGCACTGGGGATGGAAATTTTTGGCCTGGGCCTGAGTTTGAGCATGAGGCAAAGGACTAGCTTATTTCCATCCTTGGTACCAGGGCATGGTGCCTGGGAAGAGGGAGGAGCTGGTGGTGGCAGCTTTTGGGAGCAGTGTGTGGGCCAAGTGGGCTCAGACTGCCTGTGGCTCAGTACTGCCGAGGAGGGCATGGTTAGGATTCAGACCTTGCACAGCCTGGGGCGTTGGACACCTCCAAATGGGCTCCAGCCCCGAGGAATCTCCCTTGGGAGTCTCCATTAGTGCGGTAGAGAAAATCCTGAGCGTATTCACACCTCTGTGGATAGTAAACCCATCATTTGGTGCATTATTCAGGGTGATGTCTTCATGAGATTGCTGGCAGGAATTCCTCTTTTTAAATGTTTGAATGAAAGAAGGAGGAATTTTTGGTTCATATACCAAATGCAATAATGAAATGTTTACAGCACTGAGAAAACTTTACTTGCCTCTATAGATGTGCCCTAACCACTAGGCAATAATGACAAAAAATGCAGCCAGCCACCACCTCTCTTTTTGAAACTGTTCCAGCTGAAGAAAGAAAGAAAGGAAGAAGGAAAAGGAAGGAAGGAAGGGAACTTCTTAGGGACACAGGGAGAAGCTGTAATCCTGTAACCTAGTAGATTATTGGTTTGTAATCTCAATCTCAGGCAGTAGTTTTCACTCTAGGTAATAATCCAGAGTAAAATACTAATTCAGATGAACTTGGTATCCCAAACAAAACAATTCTTTCAGTTGAAAGGATTAAGGAATTGGACCTGTAATGTCTAAGAGAGTTCTTGAAGGCAGAATTTCTCTGCTATTAATAAATTTAATGAGCAGTAATAGTATCAAGCAATAGTCTAAGTATTTACACAGGAACTGACTATTGGGGATAGCGATGATTCATCATGTAATATAATTAATGTCTCCTTCAGCTCAACAGGATAGTATTAAGGCCAACAGGACAAACATCCACTAATATGTCCATCTGTGTCTTCACCACTTGAGAAAGGTAAAGCTAAGACAGTGAGGGTGATTGATTTTATAAAGAGTAGTTTTCAATGAAAACAACTCCTTGTAGGCTAAAAAGCACATCAAATGACTCCAAATTCAAACATCTTTCCGCTTTCATCTACCCACTTGGTTTGCCTTTAGGAAGCACTAGTTTTGCTAGATACCAAGACTCATTTTATGCTTGACACAGAAGTGCTCCAAAAAAATGGCCTATATTTTGGTCAATAACCCCAACCAACTCACAACTGTTAGTTACCTCTCAACAGCAAGCCATAAGAACTAAAACAAAAGGCAAGCTCTCTTTAAAGTATTTGTGCAGCAGATTTTAAGGTAAATGAGCAGGAGGAAATTCAGCTAAGTACTTCCTAGTTCCTAGATCTGGCTTTGTGCCCTGATCATGATCCAGGTGTGTACGGAGTGAGACTCCCAGGTGTGTACTCATTTTTGTGTACCCTTTTCCATCATCTGTCCACCTCCATCGATCATCTCACACTCTGTTCCAGTATTCATTGAAACAAAGCCTGAGAACGAGTGCTAGAAGGGAGGCACAGCATATCTTAGCATGTGAGATAGACACAACCTTCAACAGGTGTATGTTCTGTTTAGAGGTCAGAATTAGTAATCAGCCAGTGCAGATTTTAAAGAATTTAGTCCTGCCATGCTATAGCATGCATTTCAGACTCTAACTATACTATGAGCAGATATATTTGTTCATAAGAAAGCTCAGGCCTTTTAAAAGTTGGTTGTTTTTTTTTCTTAATGTTCCTTTAAAAAATCTTTAAAACTGTGGAAACTCATCAAGAAAATCAATGTTATGTTCTGCTTGGATTTAAATGAAAGATTCATGTATGCTTCATTTCAGTAGTGTAATCCTAAAGGGATAAAAGAACAGTGATTCTTTTATCACAACACTCTCAACATCAGGCAGAGAAGAAGAAAAATGTCTTGGACAGTAAGTGTTCCTATCTGCTAAAATCAAAAGCTTGTAATCCAGCCTTAGTGACAAGCTAAAGAAGGGTCTTTAAAACTCTGCTGCCTCCTCCAGTTTCTTCCCTGATCTTGTATTCTAGCATCACATCACTGTTTTCTGTGACAAATCCAGCTACAGCCCAGTCTCACCCATTTCTCAGTCACTGAAGTACAACTGTACCATGGCACGTTCCTGGTGCTATATGACTCCCAGACAAACTGCATCATCAGTATAACATAAACCATTCTACCCAGTCTGTCACTGGCTACTCCTATTGCTGCTGACTTCCCTGTATGTTACTGCATACACATACACGAAACAGGAAATGCTGATATATCTTCATCCTATAGGCTACTGTTTTAAGCCTTTCACCAAGATCTCTAAATCATGACTTTTGGTTACACATGTGTTTTACTACTATTTCTCAATAACATTGCTTCATATTTCTAAAGATTTGAAGTGATTTTGGTGACCTTAAAGGACAGGAGTTATCAGGAAATGCCAAAGATTTGTCACAAGATTATCAGATTTTTTTATAGAAAACATAGATGCTCATAATTATTATGCTTCTGCATGAGAGTCTGAAAATATAACATCTTAACTTGTGCAGAATGTTCTACAACGACATGGGCTTGCATGTCACTAAACAAAAGTACAAATTAGGAGAGGACAATAAATGCATAAAATATTGCTGTGGTTTAACCTCAGCCAGCAATTAAGCACCACACAGCTGCTCATTCACTCCCCCCTTGCAGTGGGATGGGGGAGAGAATCAGAAGAAAAAAAAGTAAAACTCATGGGTTGAGATAGACAGTTTAATAGGACAGAGAAGGAAGGAAAAATAATTAATAATAGTAATAATAATAGAATATACAAAACAAGTGATGCACAATACAATTGCTTACCACCCGCTGACCGATGCCCAGCCAATCCCCAAGCCATGGAGTCCCCCGGCCAACTCCCCCAAGTTTATATATTGGTCATGATGTAATAGGGTATGGAATATCCCTTTGGCTCCTTTGGGTCAGCTGTCCTGGCTGTGTCCCCTCCCAGTTTCTTGTGCACTCCCAGCCTCCACTGGCAGGGCAGTATGAGAAACTGAAAACTCCTTGACTTAGTATAAACACTGCTTAGCAACAACTAAAACATCAGTGTGTTATCAACATTCTTCTCTTCCTAAATCCAAAACACAGCACTATACCAGCTACTAGGAAGAAAATTAACTTTATTGCAGCCAAAACCAGGACAATTGTATATATTGCTCACTGTGGAAATTCTCATTTTGAGGATTGAATGAGATGAAAACAACATTGTCCTGTTTTTCATGAGGTACTAAAGGAACAATAGCTGAGGGTTAATTAATATGGAGATTTCAATACAAACTCCATATCATTTTTCAGATTTAAGTATTGTGTGATCTTGACTAATAGCAAAATCTAAAAGGCTTTTCTTTCACAGCTGGTTTATGTAGCTTCAACTCTTGTATTTTCGAGTTGATTTCAAATTTTCTAGTTCACTGGCTGAGCCAAAATGACACATTACTTACTATGTATTGCACTAACCAGAAAATATTACTTGTCTATCCATCTAAATATGCAGTTTGTTTAAGTTTTCATGGTTTGGGTATTTTTTTTTCCTGAGAAAAATCTACTTGCCCATGTGTTAAAACATTTTTTTGATAATTTCTGTCTCCAAACTATTTGCCTTAGCTTCTCTCAATGATTTGCACCAGTGACAACTGTAGAGAGCAGCATTTGTGATATAAAAAAAATTAAAGGAATTGGCAAAATTTCAATCTATTCTTCATCCTTCATTTTCAGAAATGAGAGATTTTGAAAAAAGAGGTTTGCTCATGTGTGAGCATAAAGCTGAGAAGAGTGGAAGATGAACCTAGGTATAACCCAGACACAAACGATTCAGTCTTCAGATAGGCTCACTGGCTTGGCTTTCCATCCCTCATCATGGAAACAACTGAGGTCTTGAAAATATTTTTACTTTGAAGTTACTAGATCTAGAATAACACAAATCTAAGCAGGGTAGACTGGCCATGAATGAATTCAAGCTAACAAATAGAAGGTTACTACTGATCAAAGGAGAGAGGTTCAAGGTGGAAAAAAGTAGCTGGTTTTGCATGAAGTTTGATATACTTTTGTCAGTGCTATATAAAACGTATCTGTGTGAAGGATCAAGAGGTGTGCTCTCCAGTTCAGGGCCTTGGGCTGAAGCCTAGAACCAGGACAGAAGCCCATGTTCAGCAAGGGAGGTTTGCACATTGTCCTCAAATGTCAGTCCTACACTGGCTGTCCTGTATAGAGACACTGCTCCAAATAAGTGAACATGCAGGGTGGCAGTTCATGTAATTTCTATAACTCAGTGGGAAGGAGCAGTTATTGTAGGAAAGACCGCAGGCCTCAACCAGGTCAGAGTAATCTTGATGAGACTTGATGAGCCAGAAGTGCCTTCTGGACCTTTGGTCCTTTTCTCAGTGTACTTGATGCTCAGGGATATCACCTGAGGAGTCATTTATTATAAATGCAAGTTTGCTCAGTAACACAAATTAAAGTAAGAATTTCAAATTGGGTAATGGATAAGAGATTACAAAGGGTCCCAGTGATTACTTTTTCTATCAGGTAAGTTGAAGGTTTTTTATGACAGACGCTTTCTCCCTCAGCACCTCCTTTTTAGCATGCACAAGTCTTGCACAAATGTCCTCTGTGGCTGCCCAGTGCTGCTCCCTTTCCTTCAACGTCAGTTTTGTTTTGCATACTGCATGTAATTTCTGCTTGATTTCTTCTATCATATTCAGAAGATCAAAGTACTGCTTAAAAAATAAGGCATGCTCTATAGAAAATAGATGTAGCATTCAAAATTCAATTGTTCACAGCCACTCTTCCCCTTCCCCTTCTAACCTATAAAGGAATTGTGTCCAGCCTGTGTTACAAAGGAGAAAATATTGCCTAGAGTTATACCTGCATTAGCATGCTATTTGATTCTGCCCCTGCAGCTAGCAAATAAATGGAGGGTATTAACTGATTGAATCAGTAGGTCTTCAAACATCTTTTGCTGTCAAAGACCTTCACTGGCATTTCAATTAATTGATCTGGGCAGATTGTTTGTGGCTGCTAAACACTGTCATTTCTTTAAAGCTAACACATCTTGTTCAGCAAAGATGCTGTTGTCAGCCAGGCTTCAGTAGTAGCGGTGCAATCCAAGATGTTTTCTACCAGTGACACCAATTTCTTGCCTGATGCTAATCTTGTTAGCTTGTTTCCTTCTGCTGTTAAAGATCTCAGTGACAGACTATCACAGTGTAAGCTCTTCCCTTCATTTACTTCTGAAGTGTCTCCTTCTACTTGTGTCCCTTTCCTGTCAAGCCACAAGAAGCTCTTTTTTTTGAATAACAGATTAGAGATGGTGACGAGGTAGCTGCATTTATCTTCTTGATATTGAAATTCCTTCCCTCATTTAAACTTCTCCCTTCTCTCCCTACCTTGAAAAAAGCATCACTTTGCATACTTTCTCTGAGCAAATAAGGAAGACTCATGTTTGTGTCGAGGGGAGTACCAGGCTGGACATTCACATGCTTCATGGGAAATTCTTCAAGAAAAGCAACATAGAAATGTGCAAGAGTAGCCATCACTAGTGAAAGAATATCAGTAACAAAAGCATGTGTCAGGTATCTTGGTCTTAGATGCTTACTGGAGGATAAGGCATACTTTGAAATCTAAATATTAAGGCTGCAAATGAGAGTGCAGTCAGAGTATGGGAGAGGACACTGGAGTTATGTCATAACTTGGGTTTCCATGAGACCTTGGACAACTCATCCTTCACTCATGCCACACTGCCCCAGCGAGCGGCCTTGGCTATGCATCCACTCTGCCTCAGGGGTGCAGCAAATCTGAACTTGTGGTGACGGAGTGGTTTGGAGTGACTCACATGGCAAGAGCTATATAACCATATGTAATAGAAAGGAGAATAGATCTCTTTTATGTGAAATTTAGGTGCTGAGAGTTACAGCTAGATGAAATTGAAGTACTGCCTTGACCTTTTACTATTTCACAATGAGTGGCTTAATCAACAACCTCTAACATCCTACCTAAAAATCAGCCCTTTCTTTTGAGCTTACAGTAAGAGCAGATTGAAATGCAATTACACTCATACTTTTTTAACAACTGGATTGCCTCATGAATGCCAAATGATTTTTGAAGTTCTGAAAACAAATGGCCTGTATTCACCTTTCCTTTAGCTGAATGCAACATATAGGTGTATCAAACACTGAGCTCTCTTTCTTTCTTTGAAGGATTTTTCCAAGTTGTATCAGTTCTCTGAAACATGGACACATGAAACCTCCTTTTCCATATATTTTTGCCATGCCTTAAGTTCCTGGCTTTGCAGTGACTGTTGTAGATTGAATATGATGGCAGCAGTTTGTGGCTGTTTATTCCTAAGCTCAACCTTTGCTTTACAAAGTGACTCCTATGAAGACAGTGATTTTGGGGGGCTGGACTCAAACTTGATTTAACCCAGACTTTCTCTGGCACCTGCAGTTATTCATTCCCTGGGTTTGCTCCCAGTTTTCCTCTAGGTAAGAAGAACCTACCTTACAGGAATGTTATAAATGGCCCTGATCGTCCAGTAGCTTATTTGTGGGTTTATGGCATATATTGCGCCTATAGGTCTTAGGTTCCTCTGGTATAAACGGGCAAAAACTCTGAGTCTCTCAGTCTCATCACTTGGGTCTGGCTCTGTATCTGCCATCTTCGGCAAAGTGGAGCCAGCCACCCCTGTCCTCCTGAAACCAGCTCCACTCCTCAGAAATGTCTCAAAGCTGCCCCAATCCTTTGTGAGTTTCATTCAATGTTCAAAGGCAAGCAAATGCCACATGGCTGGGAATTTTTAACTTTCAAGTCTTTCCTCCCTATCTCTTTAAACTATGCAGCTGAAAGTAAATCTCTGCTGGTACACCTTCTTCAGCATATCTGTTTTTCAGCTAAACCCTAGTTTTTATGACTACTTGGTTCATTAACTTACTCTTTACCTTCTTGCCAACAGATGGAATGAGATGCAAGTAAGAGTCATGTCTTGTCAAGGCTCACTATATATTAAAGTATTCGGTAATACATTTTAATTTACCTGAATTAACAGGTAGTATATAGAGAACTACTTGAGATGACCACATCTGGTCAAAATACTACCTCCTTTTAAGAATACTGCTAGAAAATAACTTGTGAGAGCTTTCTAAAACTGGTTTTATCAGATGTCTTTATTTCAGTTGAAGTTACTCAGATTCTGGTCATGCGGCCTTTAAATACTAATATGCAATATGCTAAGAGCACAGCAGCAATATTTATCTGAGCATCCAACAGTATTTATACCTTATTTCTGGTAATTCATTTAGCATGGAGAGTAAAATGTTCCATTAAGAGCTCCTAGAGTCACAACTTCAAAATGAAAAACCTATGTTTCATTAGCTATAGCAATATCCACAGCATTTCCTGGAAATGGGTTACCAAATCTTAATTCTTGTCTCCTATAATATAGACTAATTATTTAAAATTCAACCAATTTATCCTCAGAGTCTTAACAGACAGAGCTTTGACACTGAGGTATCTGAATCTATTCAAGGAAAGACTCCTAATTCCATACATATTAAAATATATGATATGCTGACTGTGTTATAGGTCTTATAACTGATTCAGAGTGCCTTCCTAAATAGCACCTGATCCAGACTAGGGGTGATATTGTCATGATATTCATAGTTATGGAATATGTCCCTCTGAACAAGGATTACATTTAATATTTACTGGAGAGTAGCAATACATATTCCATTCCAAGAAGTTGCTGTAAATTTTATCAGGAAAATAGTACTTCTAAGAAGTTATTGTAAGGTTTCATTTATGGTGCTTACAAATTTTTACAGTATCTATATATTTATATATATTGCTAATAACAATGATTTGAGCTATACTATTAAAATTTCATCATTTAGCTGAAGAATTTTATGATTGATACAGTAAGAACAAGAACTAGAAATGATGCTTTTATGACATAATTTTCCTTGACTGTCACAAATATATATCCATTCAACAGGTACAAGAGCATATTATGGATTTGTTCAGAAATAATTTTTTACATATATAAGCTTTGACATTTTCAAGAAGGCAGGATTCTTTTATCTCAGATAACCAGCACCTAAGATATTTTGGGGAGCAAGTCTAAGACATGAGATACAAGTAAACATAGAAGCAGAATCAGAAACACCAATTAGTGTAAACAAAGGAAGGATAGGACTGTAATGGGAGCTATCAGCCTGGTTAAACATTGGGTTCTTCTTGGACCTCAAGAAATAAGAGGTAATTTTACAGAAAGAAGAAACTAGATCAGATTAGAGGGGAAGATGTTAGAGTAAGAACACAAAGGGACAAAATCAGGGAGTTCAAGGCACAATAAAGACAAAGCTAGCAAAGGACATAACAGGTAACAAGAGAGGCAATGTAAGTGATAGAAGGAAATGCTGTGGGCAATGTATGCTGTAATACACCCTGTAGGAAAATGTTATGCTGCAGTTAAGCAGAGAGGGAAATTTATTCTGAAATGGCATCAAGAAGGTCAACAGTTATATGATATTCCTTGCATCAATGTTTTCAAAGAATGAATGACATTTGCAATCAGGTGACTGACACAAGTTCTGTTACTGACAAAAAGATATCACTTTAGCCTAGAATAAGGAAAGCAAAGGGGTTAGTGAACACCTATGGAAGTCAGAGATTTTGAAATTATTTGATAAAATAAACCTTATCCTATATCATTTAAAGAGGTCACCTAAACAATATGTTTTAGTGATTACTTTAAAGAGCTCTTGGAATATGATGAGATATTAGGTGACTGAAGAGGAACAAAATAAGACTTCTCTTGAACAAAGAGAAAACTATGGTCTGGAAAAACTGAATTATAAATTAACCACCTAATTTTAATTTCTCGAAAAAATCTGGGAACAAATTAGCACCAAGAAGAAACAAAGATGATCCACAGGCAACATGGATTCATTGAGAACAAATCATATCAAAGAAATATGATTTCTTGCTTGTTATGGGTTTGTGTGGCACGGATTTCCTTGGTGGCAGGGGAGGGGGGCTGCAGAGGCGGCCCCTTTAAGAAGTTGCTGGAAGAATTCGCTGCCCCAAAATGTCGGACCCGCGCGCCAAAATGTCGGACCCGCCTCTAGGCGGGGAGTGACGGTGGTAACGCCTCTGGGAAAACATATTTAAGAAGGGGAACTGGTAGTGGGGGGGGGGAAACCTGAGAGGAACATCGCTGCCGACACTGGAATCATGGAAGTGGAGGGGGAGGAGGAGGAGCCTGAGGAGGCTGATGGCCCTGCAGCCCAGGGGGGTGAACGGTGGAGCGGAAGCTCCCGAAGGTGGCCGTAACCCCATGGTAAAAACCGCGCTGAAGCAGTGTGAGACGGGAGAGCAGCCCGCGGAAAGGACCCGCGCCAGGGAAGTTCGTGAAGAACTGAAGCCCGCGGAAAGGACCCGCGCCAGGGAAGTTTGTGAGGAACTGCAGCCCGCGGAAAGGAACCACGCTGGAGTAGGGAACGAGAGAGGAATCTTCCCCCTGAGGAAAGAAGCGGCAACGACGATGTGTGGCGAGCTGACTCAACCCCCATCCCCTGTTCCCCTGCGCCGCCAGCAGGAGGAGGTAGACAGCATCGGTAGTGAACTGAGCTGGGAAGGCGGGAGGGGTGGGGGGAGGTTGTTCTGATGTTTGGTTTCCCTTCCTAATACCCTTGTGTTTTGTTTCTGTTTTGATTTGTAGTAAATGAAATTGATTTTGTTTCTTCCCCAAGTTGAGCCTGTCTTTTGCCCGTGACCATAAGTGGGGAGTGATCCCTCCCAGTCCTTGTCTCGACCCACGAGCCTGCCTTTGTTTTTTTCTCCTCATCCCAACGTAGCCAGGCGAGGGGGTGGGGGGTGAGTGAGAGGCTTCGTGGTGCTTTGTTACCGACTGAGCTGACCTGAAACCACGACATTGCTATAATAGAGAAACAAGACTCATGAGTAGAGAAGAAGCAGCAGATATCCATTATGTAGATGTTAATCTGATACTGTTTCATGGGAGATTCTCATAAGCAAACTAGGGACATGTGGTCTAGATGACACTATCAGATGTTGCCTATGAAACCTGTAATTGAGTCCACTGTCAAAGGGAAGAACATATGGACTGAACTTCTGCAAGTGTCTATGGACTCTAGTACTGCCTGCTGTAGCTATGCAAAATGAAACTGGAAGAGGATGGGTTACTGGAGTAGAACTGAAATGGATCTTCATAAACTAAAGAAATGGCCTGAGAAAAGAAGATATAATTCAGTAAAGGCAAATGTGAAGTTTTCTACTTAGGCCTGAGCAATCAGTAGGATAACTACAAGCTATGAAATGTCTGATTTGGTAGCAATGTCACAGAAAAACCTGTTCAGGTAAAATGGATTACAACAGGAATATGACTCAAACATTAACATTTTTGGAAAGGGCATTTAAGTGGATGAGTAGCATGCATAAACAGTAGCTTAGCTGTCCCTTAAGTTCATTGTTCAATTTTGGATGCTGTAATTCATGAAAGGTGTTGATCAGTTGGACACAATCCAGAGAATGATCAGAGGTTTAGAAAACATAAAAAACAATGAAAAAAGTTGAAATGGGATTGCTTAAAATCTCAGGAAGGTAAGTCTGTAGAGGAGAGTGACAATAGCCTTTAAAAGCATAAAAGACTGCTGCAAAGAGGAAGGGAACAATTTGCTCTTTATCATGTACAGAACAAGAAATAGTGTGCTTAAGTGGCAGCAAGAAAGATTCAGTTTAGATGTCAGGAAAACCTTTTTAACAATAAAGGTAGTAATGCACTAGAACAAATTGCCCCAGAGCTGGTAGAAATCATTGGAAGTCTTTGAGCATAGGTTAGACAAGCATCAGTAAAGATCACTTCAAGATGGTCTGGCCATGGAGAAAGGGGATGGAAAAGGATCATGTGCTGTTCTTTTCCAGGCCAATTTTTTAACATTTCTATGGACATGCTAGAAAAGAATACTGGCCATGGAGTGAAATTATACAAGGTTATGTCAAGTATAACTGAATCCTGTAATGGATGTATAATGCCAACAGCAGGGAGAATGAGCATGAGTACTTGCCAAGCTCAGCAGAACTCAAGTTCAAGGTTGGGCTACTGCTGAGGTTATCAAGAAATGGCTGCCTTTCACAGGGAACCGCTGCTGCTTGAGACAGAAGTTTCAGCCTCCTACCTGGGTACCTGGGAGGGCTGTCTCTACATCCCATTCTCTGACTTTATTCCCTCTGTAATATTCCAGTGATAAAATGAGATGGAATGTTGAATGCACTCTTACTGTATTAAAATCCCTCCCTGTTATTGAAGTCAGTGTCTTTAAAGACCATTTGGTGATCTAAGCTTCTTTATAATGCATATGCTAGAAATTCATCCAAAGAAAACTAAATTCCTGTGACTTCACTTCTTCCAGAAAAGTGGTTTAATAAACAGCTGCTAAAGAATAAGTCTCAATTGCTGATTCCCTGCTGATGACTTGCTGTTAATGATATATTCTTGCTGTTAATGATATCCAGCTCATTCTATATTACTTGGCTCCACCATGAAGTATAGTGAGCCCTCCAGAAAGACCATCTCCATAGTCATCCCAAATAACTATTTTTCAACATTTTCAAGGTTATCATTTTAGACTTTATAGGAAGCATAATGGGAGTGTCTAAGTCCAAGAATCAGGTCACCTGGAGCCACCCTTTCCTCCTTCTCAGATGACACAAAGAGCTGGCTAACGCTTGCTTCCTTCTTTCCTCATGCCAGTTGTTGAAGAAAATCCAATGCTGACAGAGCCATGATGTATGTCCAGACTTGGGACTCCATCCCTGCTACCTAACTATTATTGATACTTTAATAAAGCATTAAATTCTTTCCTCAGTCTCCCCAGAATACCAGTTTTTCTCCATTTCCCTGTCTCAGGATCCAATCTCTACCTTCACAGCTCAGCACACAGCAGTCTCCATCCTACGTCTTCAGCTTGCTCAAAACTTATTACTGACCCAGATGTTTCTACTCTCAATATATTCTGAACAGTGATGTATTATACATATTTTCAGTCCTCTGTCAACAATTTTATGGCCACACTCCTGGCCTTTGTTTGTTTGATACTTCCTACTGATAGAATTATGCTGACTGCTGTGCATGGTTTTTGAAGGGAAGATCACAGGGAAGTTTCAAGTGCTGGTTTATATAATTTTCATGCACTTTCTCACAACACAGGATACTTTCAGGGCAACAGCTGGTTTATAAGAAGAAAAATAGTATGTGCATTTTTCATGAATAAAAGAAGTTCTAGAAAGCCTCTACTTAGGATGACGTATTATTCATTTATCAAAAATATTTAGACAACAGTTGTTCAAGAAAAAATTTGTGAACCCTGAAAATTTCACCAACTTTGGCATGAATAATGGTTACCTCTTATTTGCTTTTGCAAACTATTCAGCAGACATACACGCTACACAAGATCAGTACATGATCAGTACATGAAAACTAGATGATGAAAAAGGGTTACATTCTTGAACAGCAACCAAAATGTGTGTCATCTAAAATGCAACTTAGAGGTAACCTGCAGACATCTAGTAAGTGAAAGATGTAGAGCTCAACTGCACTTAGAAGTAGTGGAAATCTAAAGGGTAATAACAATTTAAGCTTACCAGTAATTGTCCAGCATAACCTGAAGCTAAATTATGCAGCAGAAAAGCTTACAGGACCCAGTGTCCAGGTGCCTACTCGTTTACTACAAGCTGCCTGGAAGCTGTTGTCATAAATGCTGTCAGAAATAGGGGACTGAGCTGAAGAATCCAGACTCATCTCTCACAGAGTTCAGGGGTGGTTGCATTCAGTGGCCTCGCTGGCTCTAGTTAGTAAGGGAATGCAAATAAATAAATCCTTTTTATCTTTTTTTCAACTGTTTGTAAAATCCAGACATACTGTTGAGCAGTGAGGGATGCTAAACATTAGAAGCACCTGTTTAGATCTTTGGCTTAGTGTGCTCACAGAAGTCTAAGGGATCCAGCTGGTACTGAGAATATCTCTGTGCTTTAAAGGAAATGCTCTTTTAAATAAAATATTTAGTAAGCACTGATCATAAAATTAATTCAAAGGCAAAGTCAAGTACTGCCATGTGTTAATATCTATGAAATATCTAAGAACATGTTAGCAAATGGATGGTTAATTATCACGAACATTCATGGATTAAGCAGCCCCATATAAAGATTCCTTTTATGTGTAAGGAGGAAATCTATTATATTTATTGCAACCATATAAGACCGAAACCCAAAACTGTGCTTCCTTCATTTGGAAACTCCATTAATTTGAAGCAAATAGGTAAATTAGTTTGCTTGTTCTTTATTTCTATATGCCTTTTAATCTCAATTGGCTAAAACCCCCTTTGCTAACTTTCCTAAGTAATTATCCTATTTAAGTAATTTTTGTTATCATTTAATTGCAGCTACTATTGAGATGGAAGGTGTTTAAAAGCACACAAAACCAGAAAGACTTAAAGACACAAAAGACTGTAAATGCATTTGACAACATCAAAGGACCTGAACTGGGAACAAAAGTTCCTATGTATCAGTTTGGACCCTAATTCTCTACACCAACAAAACATACCACAGGATGATCATTAATGTCAGAAATAGGTAAACTCTCAAGATTAATGTCTCCCTCAGGAGACAGTAGTTACCCATTCAACCTTATAGGAAAACAGTGCTTTAAACAGAGTCAAGGGGTTGTTTATTTTCTACACAGTCACCAGGGCCATCCCTTTGAGTATTTTTGCAGCAGCTTTCTACTTAACTATTAAAATGACCAAACAATGCTTGTCAGTTGCCACCAGGACATAGAATCAAATATGACCAAACCAGATGGAAGGAAGTTTGTTTGCTTTCCCAGCAAGATTACTTTGTCTCTAGGATATCTGGACTTGTTCTACTAAAGAAAGAAACCTACCTGGGACCCTCCCATTCTGTATTCTTGCGCTTCTATTCTAAGTCTGTACTCTTGGCAGGCCATTGGTATTGAAACCAGCTCTTAAATACTATGTTTGAAATTCAGGCTTAATTAAATCCACTTCTGGTTGTTGTATCGCAGTGAGGTTTTATCCAATTTGAAGTTGCATCCTCTAAGTGTGCTCCTCAGACATTTGGTTTTGTAAAGTGAGACTATGGTGCTGTGCACAGGCGTGTGGGACAAGAGAACAATCGAATGAGCTGATGAGACTGACAAAAGGAAGAACAAGACATAACAGTGATAGGGTTTGGCTACACACATTAGACATTTACCCAAGAGAGAGATTTTAAGCATTTCAAAGAGTGCTTGGATTCTGTCTGTGAGATAATTTAATATGGAATTTTATGCCTACATTATTCATACTCTGGCTATATTGATTCTTTTGTGCTTAGAAGTCATTAGCTATAGTTTGTTACTTATGGTTTATGAGCTGCAAAAAGGAAAATCTCTGTATGTAAAACTCGGAGGACGCAACCTTAATTCCACTTAAATGAGTTTAACTTGTGGCATCAGCACAGGTGTAGGTCATTGAACATTTTTAGGAATCAGGCCAAAACCATTCCAGCTTACCTATTGCCATAAAATTCTGGAAAGCCAGGAGCTAACATGAAAACTCAAAATCTGGAGCTGGAGACAGGAGAAATACAAGCAGCTGAGAAGGAAATGACAGGTTATGGGCTGAGGGGTTGCAGAGTGATTCTCTTCAGCCTTTGCTGAAACAGGCATCTCAAGCACACCTTTGCATGTGACCTTAACCAAAACCAATTCCTCTAGCTAATCACAGTGGTTTGCAGCTCTACTAGCAGTTATGGTTAGTGTATAAGAGCTTTTTCATTCGTCTGTTGTTCACAAGGGTTGGGTTTTTTTTATTGTAAGGACTTTGGGTATGTTTGAAAAAACTCACTCTTATCCACTAGAAAGGATGCAGACTGACTTTGGATGATAAGTAATGAAGAGATGAAATCAGAGACAGAGGAAAGGTCAAAACCACTAATCTAGGAAGCATTACCTCTTAAAGCAGCCAGTTAGGACACTCAAGAAACGAAGACAGAGATCAGGTGAGATACCAGGTAAATTCTTATGTATTTCATCAGGACTAGCATGTGACAGGACTGTACAGCATCCTATATGGGTATTTCTGCTCCAGTATGCTAACAAGCCTAAGCTATGGAGAACTTGTGTCTCCTGATGATATTGCTTATGTGAGTAAAATTAATTATATTTTTAAGTTTTTGCATGACATAATATATTTTCCTAGATGTTTTAGAAATATTGCAAATTAGTTTGTTAGAAACATCTAAATATTTTTTTAAATGTAGAATCAATCTATTCTTTTCTGTATAGTCTTGAGATTTAGCTTCCGTACCATAGAGAATATCTGCTTCTACTAATATCTAGCTGAAAAAGCCACTTAGTGGAAGTTTCTCATGCAACATATATGGATCGATGCAGAAGAATGAGGAGAGAGACTATTTCTTTGTATAACTTTGAAAAAATCAATATACCCTTAAAGATCATCCAGAATAGCATCTATGGTTTGGAAAAATTGTCTGAAACTCATTGTTTTAAAGGTGCATAATTTTAATCTCAAACTTTTAAAATATTAGAAGAAACTGTTGCCTGTGGTAGAACAGAAAGAGCCTATGTATTCAAAATTTGTAATAGTATCTCAGATTAAAGTTATTAAATTTGGGGTTGGTTTTCTATTTACTAATTATAAAAGGAAACTAACTTTACAGAATAAACTTTTATTTTTTTCTTTCACATGGCTTTTCACAAATGACATCATAGTACAAAAAATATTTTAGTTGTAGATTCCAGTACTGTAAGATATTAAGAAAATCACTTTCTGAAACAAGAAAAAAAATGTTCTGGTCAGGATGCCATTTGCCCTGTTCATTCAAAGTAATAAATTCATTTCACATTAATAAGTGAAATGAGCCAGATGCATCAGAAGTAAGAAAGCTTCATCAGCCAGTGAAAGAGCAGAGAGGGAGTGTGAAAACCAGTTTTGACGAGTGGTAATTTATGTTCCCCTCATTAACTGAATCTATGGGGCTGTCACCCTAGTGAGAAAACACTTTGAAAAGTGTGGAATAATCAACTGCACATTTTGAGTAGCTGCATATGGACTACATAGATAATTACATGTCTCTTGTCAAACGTTAAAGGTATACAGATACTGATTGACCCTTGATTTTTGTTTTTATTTAAAAACAATTTGAACTGAAAAGCCAAATCTCACTGTCTTTGTCATTAGACAATCACCTAAACCAAACCAAAACAAAACCGGGCTGTTGGTTCTTCCAAACGTTTACCTGATTTGTGAACAGGAGGGAAAATAGCTGTGTTAAGTAATAACCTGGCACCCACTTCCCTCCTATTGAGGCAGAGTTTCACAGCTGGCAAACAAATTACTCCCTTGCAACAGTGCTTTAGCAAAGAGCTCCTGTTCTGTCTATTTTGGATGAGAGATGGCATATTGAATGTGTCAGGCTTGGACTCTGCACCTTCCGGAAATCTCATCAAAACCTAGTGCCTGAGCAGCTTCGAGTCAGATGCCAGGAGTGACAAAAGGGCCAGCTAACTGCTTGCGACTGCCTGACTGGCAAGCCGTCACTCTGCTGTCAGAAAATAATCAATTTGATAGGCCTTGTCACGCAGCAAAAGAAGTGATTATGGAGACAAAACCAACAAACAGAGCTAGGCTTACAGCAAAATAATCGGCGCCTCTAAGATTTTAAATTAACATCACATTTAGGCATCTTGCCTTATTATTTGGAGGTTATGAGCAGAGCCACCAGCTCCATTCAGGCCTACACTCGCTACCTTTCTAATATGGTTTTGGGGTGAGAAATTCTAATATCGGCTCAGATACACCACTTGATTCATTCCTTTGAATGCTGCAGTGACACCACTGGCATCTGATCCTCATTGCCTTAAATAGTCACTATCACCCCACCCACATGAAGGAAACCCAGAGAAAGCATAGATGGCAGCTCTGCCAAACGCTTGCTCTTTGCCTCCACAGTGCACAGACACGGAGAGATAGGGGTTTAGTCCCACTGCTGGGAAACTGAAGATATCAGAAGAGAGAAGGTAAGAGTACAGCGTGTTTATTCCCTCCTTTCTGCCAAGCAATGCCCTGAGGAGCTATTGAAAGCTCTGTGTCAGTGTATGTGTCTGTGGACAGCCAAAAAATTATGCTTCCTTTCTTGCTGAGTTACTTGAGGTGAGGGAATAGGAAACCTGGGGATTCTCATTCCTCAAGGATAAATGTTAATCCAAACAACGAAGTCCAGAGTGTTGTTTACCAACATCTATTAAGCAGGTAGAGTATGATACTGATAAAATTGCTAGAAAATAACAGAAGTTTCTGCACCACTTAGAGTTGAATTCAGTGTTAGTAGTGAAATATCAGTAAGGTATTTGAGTGGGGAAATGGTTACATCCAGCTGACTTAGATGAGCCTGGCATGCAGGCACCCGTGCTTGATGGTGATTCTTATGGTCCCATCTAACTCTCTAAATGCTGAAGATTTCAGGAGTAGAGTTTTCCAACACCCTGATAAGCAGCCACCATCCTGGCAAGAGGAGGCACAAAGATCTCTAAAGGCCTTCAGATGAGGTGTTCCACTATTTCCCAGCATTTAGGGGCCAACCTCACAGGTGTGTTCAGCACTGTAGAAATTGCCATTTTCATCAATTCATTAATTGCTACCCCTTAAAGCAGCAGAAAAAATAGGTTCAGGGGCCTCCTCAGCTTCTCATGCATTTCTCAGCTGTGCCTTAATCCATGTGGCTAGGTTAGCTTAACACTTGTTAAAGGAGAGCTATTTCGTGAGACAGCTGCCTAATAGATAGCTTAACGGCCAAACACATAATGTGATCCTTGGAGCAGGGATCTGATGCTGCTCCCTTACTGCTTTGTAGAAATGAGTGAGAGAGCATCTCCTTTTTTCCTTCCTGTTCCTCCCCAGCCCAGTTTCTACATTTCTCTCCAAAAATGAGAGGTAAAGATTTAAGTCTTTTCAGACTGAGGGAAAAGAACCGAGATCCTGGGATGCTTGTTTTTATCTCAGCTCAGTAAAACTACAACAAATTAGAACAGTTGCTCATAAATGCTTGTTTCTCATAAATGGACAGCATTTACCATGTCCAAAACTATGTTTCACTTTTCAGCTTTCCTACAACTTTTATTAGGCTACACAAAGGCATTATTAGTGCTTTATGCAGTTTTTCAGAAGGAAAATCTGATGTCAAAACAGAAGTGTAAGTTATGGGAAGGATGAAAGTAGGTGGATTTCTGCTCAGTAATTCAGTGCTGAAAAGAATAAAAGTGATATAAAAGCAAATATCATATCAAAATGTTAGTCTTTACCAGCTAGGAGGAAAATATTTTCAAATGCATATATTGTCTGCATAATAAGCTCTGGTGGACTTCATTAAAACAGGTATCTTCTATAAATAAAATACTAAATAAAACAAATACTAAAACCCCACATAATTTCAATATTTATGAGGCTCTGAAGTAGAATTAAAAGTCAACTGTCCTTGCTGAACATATAAATAATAGATTCTGAGAAAAAACTATTTATACAGTGTTAAATCATATCCAAAACCACTGGTTGCTTTAGAGCTAATTAAAAAATGCATTTAATATATAACACTTAGGAAACTGTATCTCACGCTTTTGCCATATGCCTTTGTGTAGCCAATGAAATGCAAATATCATTCTTAATGATATTACATGCTGATGCTGTGGGGGGAAGGTATTTACTTAATCTAATGATTTAATTATTTTTGTTTCCCCACCCATGGTCACGTGTTTACTAGCAAATCTGGTGATAGTTTTCCAAAAATCTAAAGGTCTGCATCTTTTAAACCAATTGGGTTTTCAGGCTTCTTTTCAAATAAAGATAAAAAGAATTGAGTTATATAAATGCACCAAACATGAGGAAAAAAAATTGCGTTTTCTTTGATCTCAGGTGAATGTAAATTGCTTAGTCTGTTGAAATTTTGTGAGCTACAGGGATTACTCACGCTGGGAGATACTGTACAGAAGCCTGTTTAACACCCATGATTATAATCTGAAATTTTTCTGTGTAATCAGTTCCTTATACAATATAAGTTTTGGTGGGGGCAGCCAGATGTTTTATTTGGCTTCTGAACTGACGGATTGTCCTTGATTCGATAGATGTTTCTGATTTGATTCAAGGAAGTTGGAGAAGGGAAGGGAGGCTCCACAGTGTGTGACTGCATATCAGTTTTAACAAAACAACTTTTTATAAAAACTCCTTAATTGCAGTGAAATTATTGCTATTTGAAGCACCGTTAGTAGATAGTGGAATGTAGCCTACTGTTCTACTGCTTGAACTTTAAACTGGATTTTGAAGAGTTAGAACATGCAGTAAGGAACCACAAAGGACATTTCGGGGAAGAAGAGAATACCATCAACTTCATTACCAAAGAGCACCCAGGAAAGGGACTTGCAAGTAGGGTAAGCAGCATATAAGTGTGTTTATAAAGTGAGGCATAAATATTCATAAGGAAAGCCAAAAGGCTTTTTAAACAATGAAACCAATTAACACCAAAATTCAGATTACTGGTTCTCAATCCAGCACACTGTCTTATAAAGGAACACAGAGTAGACACACCCATTTCCATGAGCTTTGATGGCTGAATTATCTATCTTTTTAAAACTGTTTTGTTTTTTGGTTTTTTTTTTTTGGACAGGAATCTCTCGGTACCATTTAACAGCAAGGATTATTCTGAATGAATGCTGTAGAAAGGCAGTGATCTCTATTTCATTTTTATACACCTATAGCATGACACAAAGAGTAAAATATGCCTAAAAAAATCAAGAATATGACAAAGTTTGAAAACCAATCCCTTTTCCTTCTACAGAACAGTTTTAAATCCTTCCACATCAATTCAACCAGTCCAGTTTTGAATACCTAATGATGGTCATAGGTGTTTTACTGTAAGTTAAACACTGAATTTGAACATCTCCTAACTGAGTTTTCAAGTTTTGGAGCTATCTTTGTTGACTTCATCTTAGGTATCCTTTTGCTCTGCTCCACAGCATGATATGTGAGGCTTGAACTTAACTCTTTTCTTCCATTAGAATTCAGTGGCATTTGGAGACCTAATTCTTCCAGTTCTTTGCATAGCTTTGTCTGAAGTAATAATGGCTAAAAAACATGAAGTCTTGAGTCTTACTCTCTAAGTCTGTTTTCTTTTTTTCTCTAAGTCTTTCTAAAGTGGAATTACTCTTCTAAAGGCCTCTGTGTATTTCAAATAATCTTTATTTCTACATCTCTCTTTCTGTTTGATTTTAATATTAATGTTTCCTCCATGTTTATGTCTCTGTATAGGACTCATCTATTTCTAGCGATATGATTTTTGTTCTCCAAGACCCTTGATCTTACTATACTTATCTCTGTCTTTCTAATGACATAATCCACTTTAATATGTTAAACAACTTTACGTACTTTTAAAAAGATTTATATTCCAGCATAAATCTACATCCCCATGCATCCTAATTTTATTACTCTAGTTTCTCCTGTGTTTTTTGCCTTGCTTTCTTGTCTCTGTCTCTCCAATTAAAACAATCTGCGTTTTTTTTTTTTCAGGAAAGAGCTATAAGGGAGATCCAGGGAAAACTCTTCATTTAGCCATTAGATTTATTAGGCAATCCTAGCAGTCATTAAAGAAAAACAATTTACTATGTTCTTTTGCAGGTTGGTCAAAAACAAAGTAATCAAAAATTAATCATAAAAACTTGTTCCCTGGTTTAGAAGACACTTAGTGTTGAAACAAGTGGAAATATATTGCAGCCAGAGAACCTTCAAACATCTCCCTTGCCACAAGGCGAGTCTCGATTACAAAGGCACCATTTGTGCCCAGTACTGTATCTTCCTGAAGGCACATTCTGAAGCCAGGGCTTCCCAGGCCT
The DNA here is from genome assembly GCA_013401275.1 of Pandion haliaetus. Taxonomy (NCBI): domain Eukaryota; kingdom Metazoa; phylum Chordata; class Aves; order Accipitriformes; family Pandionidae; genus Pandion; species Pandion haliaetus. Next base: position 45,518 of record VYZV01033127.1, read on the forward strand.
ACCCGTCAGCTCATGTGTCCTAGTACGCATTCAGACTTGCCCGTGTGTCTTTGGAGAAAGGCGAAACAAGAGATAGCTTCTAGAAGTCAGAGAAGCCAAATGAAATTAAAAGTCTAACCCACATGAGTGTTTAAACACAAGAATTAATATGAAAGATGCTGAAAGGCTCTTTTTATCATGTCACCTTTTAAACATTTATAATTGGGATCGCCACAAGAGAATGATATTAATGTGTACAGAAGGTAATATTAAGAGAACAGATGAGATCAGAATTGAATTTGTGAAGCCTGTTTTATCCGTGAGGACCAATGTACTGCAGTTGAAGCATGAAGTACCCGCGTCCTGGGAGTTATGTATGTACTTAATTAATCCATTTAAGTGGCATATGAACTAAAAAAGTCAAGAAATTCTAACCTAAACCACCCAAAAGTTCTCACCAACTTAAAACGCATGAATTGGCAGTAGATGTAAGCAATGTGCTCTCATTTTCATCCCTCATTGCTGGGTGCTTTCCCCCAAAACAGAAAAGGGACTAAAGCCCTTCTGTACCCTCCCCATATTTCTCTGGATCCAGAGCCCTCCACGGCTGCAGTGTGGCATGGAACAAGTTGCTGAAGGGCTGGCTTCAGCAGCTCTTCCATCACCCTCTAGGGAAAGGTGAGGCCTTGCCCCCATGTGTCCATCCAAAAAGTTAGGGCTGGTATTAGACTGTTACACTTGGAGCCAGTATGTAATATTTTGGAATTATTATCAGAGGCACAAGTGAGATACTCATTTGGGGTACCACAGCAACATTTCCAGACATTTTAAAATAATTATTGTGACCCTTTATTAGGAGAACTAAATATTTATTTTTTTCAAATTTTTATAAGAAAATTTGGTGGTAATCAATTTCTTTTAATGAACAAAGTTCATTATCACTGCAAAGTTGCCATCTGTTGAGATGCTTTTTAACAGTATTTTGTCACAAATTATAAATCCCTGATAAGCTTTCTAATATTAAATGGTATTGTGAAATATATTGGCTTTCCAGAGGACATATATAAAGAACAGGCTCTCATATTTTACAATGAAAACAAAATTTCAAATAAAGCTGTAATATTTTTCCCTTTCTTGATGAATAGTAAGTATGGGCTGTACTGTTCTATTGTCTTTTTTTGTGGCCAAGAAAAACAGGAGCCAGGAAGAAACAGGGGAGAAAGGAAGAAAAGAAAAAAAAAAAAAAAAAAAAAAGGAAAAACCCCACTATTTATTCAAAGGGACTAAATTAGAAACTAATTCAAACCTTATTAATCTCATTCGGGAAAATCCCACTAGCTTTAGTCATTTTTGGATCCAGTTCTTAAATTAAGTAATTAATATTTTGAATCACACTGATTCTAAGTACCACATAATTTATGTTTGGGTATTGTTCTGACTTCCAGAACATTAGGGAAAACTGCCGTGAGCAGAAGTGCCTACAGTTCATCTGAGACACTGTGCTGTTTTACTGCCAAAGCACAAATCTTGTTTTATTTGACTGTCTGCAAACAGGTTGCCTGCAGGTAATTAAATGAAACAGTAGTTGAAGGCAAATTGGTCAGACCTTTTGTTCTGTTAAAGAACCAGAACGTTTTAACCAAGTGGGTTACAGTTTCTGTCTTCCAGTACCATAGGGAGTATAGCCAGTTTATCCTGATACTCAGAATAGTTTGTTCAGATTCTCAGTAACAAACATAACAGAGAAAATATATCATGTGTCTTTAAGGCTGGGGGGTGCCTCAGGCCCAGGGCGGAGGTTTCATTTCATAAAATTTCATGAGGTTCATACCTTCATACATTCCCCAAAGTACCTGGCTTTAGCAATTTTAAATGAAAACTCAAGCAATGCTATTAGTAATGTTCAGTAGGTATAAAGTCACTCTTACAGTGTCAGTGACACGTTTAGATGCATTTGAAATGAAAAATGATCAAGAAGTGCAATACTTTCTGTCTGTGCAAACTGACTCTCTCTCTCCTAGTGCCTGTCTTCGAATGCTGTTCTTCAGGGTTCACACCCCAGGCCCAGTTACACAGTGCCATTGCTCAGTGGTATCCATAGAAGAGGACTGTGATAATGGAGATGATGGCCTTTGCCACGGAAAAATACAGGAATTGGTGATTAGTTTGTTCAGGGCAATAAGAAACCCTTGTGCTTAGAGACTACTGCTCTGGATTCTTATTATCATTTAGTGGTCAGCCCTGCCTGTTAAGTCCTGCCTAAAATAAGTGTTGGTACAGATGTAGATGGCTCCCAGAGGGATCTTGGGAAAGTAATAAAAAGGTTAAGTACAGGATACACTGCTCCTTGTGACTAAGAAGAATATGAAGTTATGGGCCAGAAGAGTAGAGGAGCTGCCCATTGCTGTGGCTGTACCCACAGGAGCAAACAAGAGATTAAGGGGGAGTGAAGTGCCTGAGACCATGGAGCATCATCCCCATGCCAGTGGCACAGATGATCTTTTAGTCCCTGTCCATTCCCTGCTCCCTGTCACTAGCTCCAGCACTTGCCAGAAGAGATATAAATCTATATAGACTCACAGTCAAAACACAGTATCCTTTTCCCTCTCTCTGGCTATCTGTACATAGCTTTCTAGTATCATTTCCCAAATACTCTGTATATCTGGGAAGGAAGTTCTTCTATTCTACAAATATTTGGAATTTAAAATTGTTTCTTATTCCAGAAGAAAATTAATTGAAAGCTTATGAGATGCTCTTCTGCAGTCATTTTTGTTGAGGGTTAATAATGACATGAGCACTACAGATGGAAGAAGAGAGACTGCATACTACGCTATGTGATTACAGAGTCAGCAGAATTAATTTCAAGTGCCTGTGTCAAAAGATATTTAAACTAGTACTACAAAAGATAATTAGTCCAAAAAGGGAGGCTGAGAGAGGACAATTCCAGAGAAGCGGATAGCCTAGATAATAGCTGTGACATGACATGAGCTTGCGGTACTCCAGTGTTTGTTTGAGACAATTGGCTATACCAGATTTTTCTCCTGCTTTTTACTGACTGAAATAATTTCCAGTCAAAACTTGTTTAGTTTCTGGTGGTACCTGGTGATGAAACAGTAGCAAGGGAAGTGCTCAGTGCCTCCCTGAAGTTGTATAGCTGCTGCTGATGTTGAGGAGCAAACAACTTCAGAAGGAGTTACGCAGCTTTTTCTAGCCCCTCTGCTTTTCTGAGCCAGCTTAATCTCTTCTTACACAAGTATGTTATTATTCATTTGGAACTATATAAAACTCATCAGGTATCAAAACCCCCATCAATTCTAAGCATCATCTTTTAGTGTTTATTTCAAAGATCTTTTTCAGTTTTCAATTTGTTTTGTTAATGGCATCTACTTTTCTTGTTCTTTTGAACTAGGGGTCTCTGAATTTTTGGTATTGTTGGATATATTTACCAGAAAATGTTTTCCCTTATCCAGCCATGATCAGAAAGCTTATCCCATGAAATCTGGAAAAAAGAAATCAGGGTTTCACTCATTTAGCTGCAGAGCTCACAGTAGTAGTCATGTTGCAGCAATGATTTTCCCTTCCCTCTATGCTCTGGGCTACAGACAAGAGAGTCCAGTTTTAGGTGTTTTCTGTCGTTTTTCCAAGTCTTCCAAGACTTGGATAGTGCTCTCTGACTGCTGAGAGACCATCTGCTGCGATAATGTTCTTCACAAACACTAGAAATCTCATACAATAAACTGAGGCTCATCAACGTAAAAGGCATAACTAGGATCTCTTCTCAACAAGACAACATCCAGCTGAATGAACAGAGTCCTTTCTTGAGCTTAAATATAAAACAGATTAAAAATAGGACCAAAGTGCAGATCTAGCAGCTTACAGATGAGAAATGAGAGAAAAAACAAGAGATCAAATTTGTCTTTTAAACTCCAGGCACAGTAAGATGCCCATCTATCCTGCTTTTACATGTTTATACCAATGACTCCTGATCTTGAAGATACCAGAAGAACAGGATCCCAGTACATTAGTGATCATATCTCTGTTATTACCCATTTCAGACCATGAAGCAAATCTGATGTTATCTGAATCTCTTTTATTCTCTGGCCTCCCACATCCTGTCATCTTTTAATGGCTTTTGTTTCTTCACTGATGTCTGTGTTTACACTCACAGCCACATCCCAGTAAGTTTATTACAAATTCATGGCCGAGGCTGAATTTCTATCTCTAGGGAACCAAGAATCTTAAATCTAATTAGCATTCAAATAGGCCAATTATTTTATACTTTTGTATGCAATAACATTTTTCCAACATTCAAAATGAACTAAATGCTTCAGTTCTCAGCTATAAGGCAAAAAAATTAGTGGCAGTTGTACTGTGAATGTAAAAATTAAACCGTCATTAGTACAGCTGAATCAATTAAGAGTGCCATCATGACAACTTTAGAGTGCATATATTATGCAAATGCATAAAGCATAACCTTTCCTCACTGCTTAGAATTTACTAAAATAAAAATATTCTGCCCTGGTGAGACTAAAATTTATAGTGAACAAATTCAGAGCACTGTGAATTGCTAATTAAATGATACTTTCCTCTGTAACCTTTTGTTCTTTAATTTTTAAACTAACAGATTGCATATTTAAGAAGGGGAAGGCAACTAAGAGGATCCATTTATATAAATTACAATCAAGTCCTTTCCTGTCAGAGACTTTTAATTTTTTCCTGAAAGATTCTTGGGGGGTGTGTTTGCTTGGCATGTAATATTCATGATCCACAGCTAACTCTGGAAAACAATCCAAGAAACAGTTCTCTTATTCAAAGTTTCGCAGCACCATCATATTCATGTTTTTGCTGTTCCTCTGACTTCAAGTAACATACTGTCGTTATATCCCATGCTTAAAAATCAGGTAATTTATTTTCATTCTCAGTGTATCCTTGGGTATTCTTTTTTCAACTCATCTATCTTAAGACTGTGCCTTTTCAGAAGAAACCTGCATATGTTAAAGCAATTTGAAATATTTTACTAATATCTACGGAATAATGCTGAAGTCTGATAAAAATTCCTATCTCTTTACCACTCATGCTTTTATGTATTTCTCCTTTCCAGAATAATGTCTTTTGTTTAAAACTAACATTAAAGTTAGGGACACTGAAGTCTTAGGAATTGTTGTTTTGGCAAAACCTGTCTTCTTTGTTCTGTTGAAGAACCTCATTAATATCATGATGGTGTAGTGCACGAGCAAGGACACCACTATAGTGTAAATCTCTTTTTTTTCTACTGGTCATAATTTTTGCAAACAAAAAATCAATTTAGCTGAATCTTCCATGCATACTATTTAAAAATTTTAAGTTTTTTCAAATAATTGTAAATGCTAAAGCTTCTTAGTGAGAAATCATCAAATCAGTATGCACAAAGCCATGACTACAGTCCTCCTGTAGGACTTCTGTGAAGTATCTCTTACTGCAATCAGTCCATAGTAGAGGAACAAGGTAAGGTTATTCATAAACACTAACTAGCTGAATGAGGACAAAGTCTGTAGGCTCCTGTGCAGCCCTTGGAGAGAGACATCATCCTTCCGAGATAATCCAGTGCAGCTAACCTAGGCTCCTGTTCTGATACGAAGCCAGCTTTTTTTCCACTTGATATAAGACAACTACGAATACTAGCTGCACCGTGGAAAAGTAAACTAATATGAATGACTCCTTTGATGGTTACCATGAACAAGAGACCTTATGTTAACTGTGAATATTTTTGCAAACTATAATTCTCCAAAATAATCTCAAAAGCACAAAATCAT
>VYZV01033127.1:60716-86355 GCA_013401275.1 Pandion haliaetus
TTTTTTAGCAGTACCAGCAGGACAGTTTCTCTCTGCCCTGAAAGGGATTATTTGCTGGTTTGTATTTGCTGGTTTTTTAATAAGTAAGTTGGCAGGAAGCATGAAGGAGGAGTTACAGTCATGGTTCATCAGGAGATGTGAGGATATGTTCATCATGGTTCACCCCTTTGTGTGAGACGTGCTAGCAAATACTTTGAAACTCTAACTGACAACTGTTTGAGCAGGGAAAAAAAGAAAAAAACCGACTGTACCTACAGCTATGACATAGTTCAGGGAAATGACAGTACACAGAAGAGCTGAGCTTCTCCAAGCAGTTATTCCCTAATCAAAAGTATTGTCAAGTTTTTTTTATTTCCTTGAAGTTTTAAAAGTGCCATGAGCATGTGTGTGTGTATGTGTGCATGAGGAAAATGTACACAGACACACACTGAAGCTCATTTATTTTGATCCATATATCTAAAATATATATACACATATTTATTCATATATATATATATATAAAATATATTTTAACAAAATTCACCCTAGCCAACAAAAAAGAAGGCAGAAAATCACATAGAGAAAATGAAAAGTGGATGACATAGCTTTCATTTTCTAAAATAAAATTCACAGTGTAAATTAGCTCCCAACAAGCAAACTGTGTTGGCTATATTCCTAATAACAGCAAAAAAAATGTGGCTTAGGGAGGACTTCTGCCATCTACCCGTAAGGGTACTGAGGGAGCTGGCAGAAGTGCTCACCAAGCCACTTTCAATCATTTATCAGCAGTTCTGGCTAACTGGGGAGGTCCCAGTTGACTGGAAGTTAGCAAATGTGACACCTGTCTAAAAGAAGGGCTGGAAGGAGGATATGGGCAACTACAGACCTGTGAGTCTAACCTCGGTGCAAGAGAAGGTTATGCATGAGATCATCCTGAAGGCTATCACATGGCATGTGCAGGACAACCAGGTGATCAAGCCCAGTCAGTATAGGTTTATGAAAGGCAGGTCCTTCTGACTAACTTGATCTTCTATGACAAGGTGACCCACTTAGTGGATAAAGGAAAGGCTGTTGATGTTGTCTACCTGGTCTTTAGTAAAGCCTTTGGCACTGTTTTTCACAGCATTCTCCTGGAGAAACTGGCTGCTCATGACTTGGGCAGGCATACTATTTGCTGCACAAAAAAACTGGCTGGATGGCTGAGCCCAAAGAGTTGTGGTGAATAGATTTAAATCTATTCAGTGGCCGGTCACAAATGGTGTTCCCCAGGGCTCAGCACTGGGGCCAGTTCTGTTTAGTATCTTTATCAATGATCTGGACGAGGGGATGGAGTGAGCCCTCAGTAAGTTTGAAGATGACACCAAGTTGGGCAGGAGTGTTGATCTGCTTGAGGGAAGGAAGGCTCTGCAGAGGGATCTGGACAGGCTGGATCGATGGGCNCTGGAAAGCTGCCTATCAGAAAAGGGCCTGAGGATATTGGTCACTAGCTGGCTGAACATGAGCCAGCAGCATGCCCAGGTGGCCAAGAAGGCCAACAGCATCCTGGCCTGTATCAGAAACAGTGTGGCCAGCAGGAGCAGGGAAGTGATCGTCCCCCTGTACTCGGCACTGGTGAGGCCACGCATTGAGTACTGTGTTCAGTTTTGGGCCCCTCACTACAGGAAAGACACTGAGGTGCTGGAGCGTGTCCAGAGAAGGGTAATGAAGCTGGTGAGGGGCCTGGAGCACAAGTGTGATGAGGAGCAGCTGAGGGAACTGGGGTGGTTTAGTCTGGAGAAAAGGAGGCTGAGGGGAGACCTTATCGCTCTCTACAACTACCTGAAAGGAGGTTGGAGTGAGGTGGGTGCTGGTCTCTTCTGTCAGGTGGCTGGTGATAGGACGAGAGGAAATGACCTCAAGTTGCATCAGGGGAGGTTTAGATTGGATATTAGGAAAAATTTCTTTACTGAAAGGGTTGTCAGGTGTTGGAACAGGCTGCCCAGGGAAGTGGTTGAGTCACCGTCGTGGAAGTATTTGAAAGACATGTAGATGTGATGCTTAGGGACATGGTTTAGTGGTGGACTTGGCAGTGCTAGGTTAATGGTTGGACTTGATGACCTTAAAGTTCTTTTCCAACCTAAACAATTCTATGATTCCATGATTCTATGATTCTAAATTACCAGCATAATAACAAACACACTGGAAAAATAAAGGAAAATTATTTGGAAAATTCAGATTAAGCATAATGATTCAGGGCAGTAGAGGTCAGTGATAAAAATAACATTAGGTAACAGTATTCCTCCCCTGTCTAATGCTCACTTTAGTTATATGTTGATATTAGTAAAAGTTCAGAAACTCACTGGGCATGGAAACAAATTCTCTCCTGTGTAATAAAGTGGTACCTTCTCCAGGTTGTCTGTGCGGACTGAGTTCTCCATGATGGTAACTAGTCTGAATGGCATGACTAACTAATGTTGATGAACATTGAATTACAGGATTGGTATAATGTAATTCCTGTTCAGCTGAACGTTACTTCAGAGGGATTATACAGTCAGTGTTTGCCAGTTTAAGAATTGCCTGATTTTAGCTGTTGTTTAAAAACAGCATTATAGATATGAAAGCTGTATCCATTAACATTAGTGAAAATATTAGGTCCACGTCTCCATCCCTGGTGATCTTGTTCCTTTGACTCTGCAGTATGGCCATCAACCTTATCCAAGAGGTCCTCTAGATGCATTGGTCTCGAGCCTCTCACCTCTCCCTGTGAGGCAGCAAAGAGGCATGCAGGAAAGTGAGGCACCATGAGTGGAGAGCTGTGCGGTTTCCACATGTTTGGCTAACTTGTGACGACACCTGAGGGAAGCGGGGTGGGAGACGAGGGGACAGGAGGCTGACACTCACAAAAGCTCTAGGTTGAGGTTGACCTGTGGCCAGGGGCCAGGCAGATTTAGCCAGTATAGGTGCTCAGTGTGCATGAATTTGGAGATGACAATAAAATAAATTCTAATTATCAGGATTAATATGTCCTTCTCAAGTCCCTCCTTTTTTATATAGACTGTAATCTTTATGAGACAGTGACACTTCAACAAAAAAAATCTATTACCTTATATCTACCAGAAAAAATTTTAAAAAGTGCCTTGGTTTAATTCTTCTTTCTTTTTTTTTAATCTGGAAAAATTAGTTTCCCTCCCTACTCAACACAGTACCATTTTGGATCAGAGCCAATCTTCTGTCATTTGCTTGACCTATTGCTTTATATAAGTCCTAATTCTAATGATCAGGTATTGTACTAATTAAGTTAATGCTAATCCATTTATTGACCTTATCTGATTATTGAAGGGAAATCATCTGTTATATGGTTTTAAATTTCTAGTATACTCTTATTTAAATCTACGTAAGCCTATGAATTGGTAGACTTAGAGGCATGTTCCATTCAAAGGGGGGAAGAAGAAATGGAAGCTCTGTTTTCACAGGATAACGTACTGTGTAAACAGAATTTCTTGTCCTGTATATTGCTTCTTTTGCCAGCATTTTATCACACAATCTTAGATAAACTGTATTTTCACTATGACTGTAATCTGGAAAAGGAACAGACAAGATAATTCTTACTGAAGCAAGTTTCTCGTACAATGTAGAGATTAATATTCCAAAGAGACTGGGGGGCTTGCTGTTTGTTTCCTATGCAAAAAGTCTAGGTTTGTTGCCTTCTGACTAAAATCTCTTGACACTATTGCTGCAAAGCCAAAGGCTTGACAGGCTCAGGTGATTATTAGGGTTCCACCCAATTAAAACATAGGAGATAGAAAAGAGCAATCAAAGTTAAGGAGATATTTCTGAACCAGAAAATCTCCACTACTTGTCTTCTCTGGAAAATACTAAGGCCAGTCAGTGAGTTAGGAAAACTGATGAGCATAACTGAGTAAGTATAGCCTGATTTTAAGAAAAAAAATTAGATCTAAAATTATTTTCCTTGTCCCTATGCCCTCTCGTTTTTTTCCCAAATGATCGTCAAGCATACTCTTCAAAGCATCTTACAGTTTTTCAGGAATTGTGGAAGTATGACACAACAATTTTTTATTTCTGTTTTCCAGAATCAGACATAAGTGTATGGCTCTGCGAAAAGATTTGTGTTGTCTTTTTTTTTTTAAGATCACGAGCCCTAAATATATTCACCCTCTCCTGTCTTACTGGCAGCATTTATCCTTGTCTTACAAGACTTACCTAACTTATAATGGTGCTACTCTTTTGCTGAAACCAATAGGACCGTTTATGAAAAATAAAGATAAATATGAGCCAGACCTTGCTGGACTGGTGGCAAAGTAGGCTGTGTAGTACACAGGGGAATCAGTGCATAGTGGGCAGGATGTGGATCTAATAAATATCGAATTATCCGGTTCAGGTCTGGGACAACAAGCATTATCATAATATTTCAGAATATTTTTCCACTCAAAATTTATCTTCTGGGAAAAGAAATAAGGCTTTTGCCTTGAAATAAAATAACAATAAAATAGGTTCTGAATGTGACCTGGAAAACTAGTACTGCAAATGATCATTACGGAAAAAGAAAAGGGCTTAGTGAAACAGATGGGTATAGGTTTAGCAATAATAACACCACCTGCAAATAGGCATCCAACAGGCATGGCAATTAAGTCTCAGGATTTCAACTAATGGAGCAAAATTAGTTGTGGCTGCTCTGAGGAAGACATTTTCTTGATGAAGACATCTTCTTGATGAAGACATCTGTCTATATTTTGAAATTAGGTCACAATTTAAAGTATCCAGGTAACTAAACCCATTACTCATTGCTAAGGACAGAGACCAACTTCCCACTAGTTCCCAGAATGTTTTTGATTCTCACCACTAAATTACTTTGATTCAACAGCATTTTTTATGTTGCATATCTTGATGTCTGCACATACTCCATGTGCAGGCCCTGTAATTTCTTTTTTAAAGCTGTTTAATCTAGAACAAGGCGCTTACTTTAAAACACACAGATCCACACGACAGTTGCAAAGAGTTATTCCATGCTAGCTTTTTGGAATAAAGTTCCATCTCTAAAGCAGAAAATTTTAAATGTGTGTGAGCGATTTAGGTGTATGGGACATGTTTTAAATTGGATGAAAGTCTTTGAAAACCCTTGTACATGCTTATAATTTATAAAACATACATATCACCATATAACCTCAGGCATCCATTAAGTTAGAAAATCATTGAATCATTTGTTTTGTCCAAGTCACAAAATGAAATCTGTCACATCATGCCCTGTAGTAATTATACATCTCATTATGAGACTTGATTCCTTCTAATTGTGCTTGCTGCAACTGCTATTTCATTGTCACAGTTCAAAGTATTTCTCAATGGATTTTAAAGACATAAATTTAGTCTTACTTTATCATTATACACTTACTGTAAAGCATCAGTTAATATGTATCCAACATTTTTGAATTGTCATTGTACTGTGTGTATTTGCTTGAGTATATTCAGAGGTATGCTTCTGAGAATGAGATGGATCCATAGGGAACTCTGCTTATAACTTAATTTTGTTTGTTCACTCTGACAAACAAGGAACATGTTACTTATGTAGTCATGTAGACATGTAAGCATGTCCTGTGTGCTTAAGTGCTTTGTGAAGTCAGAGTCCAAGAGAGATATATGTATGAAGAGGAATAGCTGTTGAATCTTGCAGAAGTGCAACCTGGAATTCAAGCTCTTCTGCAAACCACTTGCAACCTCCCTTCCTTCACAGAGTTTCCTTGCCCATTTTCAAAAGTGAAGTTATCCATATTCACCTAGAGCTTCCCCCTATTCATCTGAAAGATTCCTGCTGCATCAGATGTTACACAGTTGATGCTACTGTCTGCACGGGCTGTCTTTGCCACCTCTGTGGGTGAGATGGCATTGTTTACTGTTATATGTCATTCTGTAAAACTGTATTTGATTAAGTGCTTGCTATCTTGGAAAGTGGTGTAAAATATGATAGAATAAAACAAAAATGAAAGGTTTACACGTTACTAAAAAAAGCTTATGTTAAAATGGCCTCCGACTGATTCTCTGGTTAGGTCAATTTTAATGCGTGCTCTGTGTTTTCGGTGAGTTCTCCACTCCATACAATAAACAAGGGGTTACTGTGACCAAGAATTATTTGGATGTACAAGTACAGACTGTAAAGTAGATTGAAAAATAAATGAGAGTTGGACAACTTCTTTAAAATGACTCATGAAACCTCGGCTCCTGCACTGCCTCTACTGTGACTGATACGCTAAATAAGGATGAATTTTTAATTGTTTAATGACATTTTAGCATTAGAACATTACATTGCTTGCTTTTCCTTTTAAAAAGGAACATAACTTGACTAAATGTGTAATTCTGATAATGATTATATTCATTACGTACACCAATAATCACACACCTTTCTCAGAAATCTCCTGGTTACAATAAAATCAGTATCATCCCAGAGTGGTTTAAAGACACTTACTGAGGCATGGGATGTCCCCACAGTTTGGTGGAAATTCATGCTCAAGAGAGTAGTTCTAGCACAGACATTAACAAGATCACTTTTGCAATACAAGAACTAGACAGGTTTTCTGTTCCTTTCTCACTGAAAGCCTTATTTTTTCCTTCTGGTTTACCTACAATGACTTGCCCTCCTGAACTTTCAAATACAACCACAAAATATTATGAAAAACAGTTTAAAAAATACCACTAAAGGAAAAAGATTCTCTACATGTGGCAACTTCAAAATACTCTTCAGCAACTGCTGTAGCTGTGTGAACACAATCCTTGTGCTGCTCATCTGTCCAGTAAAACAGGATAATTCTACCTGTCCAGCCTAAGCTCACCAGTAAAATATATGACTAGAAATATCACACTTTTTTTCCTCTTCTTTCTACTTTTCTGATTAGGAAAATGGCAAACAAACAAACAAACAAGCAAACTATAATGGAAGAAAAAAGAAAACAACAACAAAGAGCTTGCAGATACAAAAGCAATGTTGAAAGCCTTTGAATTTAGATTCCCCTGACAACCTATCTTGACGTTCATTGCAAAACTGGAGGAGACCTGTAAAGAGAGGAAATCAGCTGTCAAAACTAATGCCACAGGAATCAAAGAGTGAAAGCAGGCATGGAAGGCTGAATGAAAAAGGCTTGGAAACATCTGGAGTTTTCCTGAACTATAAGAAGTCTTGCCTTAAAATAACCAGCTGTTTTATGAGTATGAGCAGTGTGTGTATAGACAAATGACTATAGAAAGCTAAATAGATTTTAACAATTATTCAGGTTACTCATGCAACAGAAATTATCTTAGCAGTATGAAGAAGCTGAAACTGGAAATTCCTCTTTCCTGTCTCTACCATTTTAAAAAGAGCATATGAATCCCTTTACAAGAATTTTTAAAATATTGCCTTCTCGAGTGTCCTTTTTTAATATTGGGGAGGGCTAAAATAATGTGTTTTCTGTCTAACAATTTTGCATAAGTTTCTCATACAGAAAATGGTCCTGTACAATAACTTTAAACGTGCTATTCTTTATGTGAGATTTATAAATTTTGTATTCCTAAACTTTCTAAATAACCCCAAAAAAGGGGAAAGGTCATACACATTCCCAGGCTGTAGTCAGAATTTATGTAAGTATTCAGTTGCACCTGAAAGTATAGATTTCAATATTAGTTTATTTCTAGGGCTTATCTCCTCACCTTATTTTAGGTTAATTTGATTAGCCCAAAAGAAACTAAATGAAAGATTAAGCCACGATGCATGATTACATTGGCTTTCAATAAAAATGCAACTACTTTTTACTTCTCAGATAATTAGCAATCATATTGCATCAATCCTTCTGTTACAGAAAGAGGTAGTACTTTAAAAGAGGTTAATTGTTAAATGTATAAACTGGTCTCAGTGAATGCAAAATGGGAGTTTGAAGAAGGTTCCTAACCATGATAGTTAGGATGAGCATAGATGAGCTTTGGAAAAATATTTCAGAGGTGAGAACAGAGGGAAACCTTGCTGGTTTTAAGACAAAATTTGATCAGTATTGAGAAAAAAATAAATGAAGTAGTTGCTTAATATAACAGGGGAATGATCTCTGTGGCCCAAGAGGCCCCTTGTAATTGAGTGTATTGGCAAGAATAACTGCAGCATACATACACATTTTAAAATGTATTGCTGTTTGCTTCTGATGGGACCATACTGGGAAGGTAGGGTGAATGAAGGGATTTTTGCTTAATTTTGTCACATAAGAAGAAGTTACTTCCAAGTCCTGTTACCCTTTTTGGGCTGTGCTTCTTCCACAGTCAATAGCAAACTTCCGCTTGACTGATCAGAATAAATTCAGACTCAAGATCTGTGATCCTTTTTGGGGGTACTCTCTTGTGAAAATGAAGGGAAGGGGGCCATGAGACTTTAAGCTGACCGACCAGAAGAGTGTAGTAACACCATCGTACCAAAAATCCCCAAGTGCCTTCTATCATGCTAATGCTGATGAGCCAGTTCACAAGGCTGTGCTGGCAGAGTGCTAACCCTCCAAAAAGGACACCGTTTTCTGTTGCTTGAGCTCCTTGATCTGCCTTACGACAAGATTAGAGAAGCGTGAACGCTTGAGCACAAGGTCTATGTGATGGGAAAGAGAAAAGGTGAGACCCGAAAATATTTCTCCCAGGAAAGAAGTCAAATTGTATCAAAGAATATATATTTTTTTTCCTGTCATTGATAATTAATGGATCTGTAGAGGACAGATGCCAGATAATACACAAAGAGGGAGTATTTAACTTCACTGCTTCAGGCCATTGCAGTATTTCCTAGTAGAAGTTAGTTTGCTTTTCCAGGTAATGTGCTCTGCTGAACTGGCACAAGGAGAGGTGAGGATCATGGGTCATAGGTCATTGACTTCCAACATAGAATTTCAGGATCTTGAACAGAGAGAAAGTTAGAATTAATTGGAAAACCAGTGAGACAGTGTAAGGTATTGAGCATTTACTTGCAGGAATTTGATGCCCATTTCAGAGAAGAATAAGGAGTTCTATCCTCAAATTATTTTACGAATGCTTGCTGAGCACCATTCCCTTATGCATTCCCTGTCTGGCCGTAGGACACAAACTTTCCAGCTGTGTGGACACATTGCTGGGGATCGGGAACATGGTCTTGTGCCTGCTGCTCTACCAAACGTGCTGCCAAGGACTTGCGGAACTGCATCGGCTCGTTGCCCAGCCTAGCCCAGACTCCTGTTTGGGCTACGAATGCAACGGTTTTTTTGGAAAAGACGTCTCAGGTGGGAAAAAATAGGAATTGATACAGACCTATTGTTTTGCCAAAACATGAGGGCAAAGGCCAACAGCTAAGAAGTCTTCTCAAGGTGGTATGGTGGGTACAGCCTTTCTCCACACCGCTCAGTTTGAATGCTGTGTCTTGCATCTCCTTCATGCCCTGGCGTACCTCCTCTCAAGCCAAGGATTTTGTGACTAAATGTCATGGGAGGTTGGTCAAACCCCGAACATTTTTTAACAAATCATGAAGTACGGACAGATGAATCTCAAGTTCAGAAAAAAGTTATTTAGTTCTTATAATCTTTAGGCTATTTTCCTTAAAGTCACTGCACTGAGTATTTTCAGTAATAAATAAATGATTTTTGATATCTCAAAATATGAGTATATAACTGCAGATATATATTGTCCTATAAGTTATTCAAATTTAGCAGTGAAAGAATAGCTTGATGATGTTTTTCACATCTCTTACATCAAATATAATATTTCCTGGAGGCTTTTTCTTACACAAGCCATATATTTTAAAACCAGTGGTACACTACCATCTATTAAGTGTAAGCCATGTTCCTTGAAACTAATAAAAGAAAGAATGCTTTGAATTGTAATTTTGAGCTGCAATTGTTTAATTTAACAAATGGAAATAAATTATTTTAGAAATATCAGATGTCACATTACATTTGTTTCAATATATTAATTTTCATTAAACTTCGTTGACTTTAGATCATTTTAATGATTTTTCCCCTCTGGGCAGACTGTCATTTCAATCACTTGGAGATAGTCTTTTTTGAATTAATTTTAAGACAGTTTGAAAAATACACTCTGAAAAGAAATGCTATGGAAGGGAGTGAGAGATAAAAAAAGAATGCAATGTATTTGGATTAAAGCCTTGATTTTGAGTAACAAGTATTATATCTACTACAGAATTCAAATCAGTTTGGCTTTTAGCCTGTATGCCAATGTTTATGCCATTTCTGGAGGAAGAAAACCAAAACTAATTGCAAAAACCCCACTTCTTGCTCATATAGGTATTTATTTCACCATAATATATAGACACTGTTCATGCTGGAATGACAGCCAGACATGCTTTGCCAGGTATAGTTCCTTGAGAAGCAGCACCCACTAACGTGTATGTTTTTAAGGGTTTTAAATGACTCAAGATGCAGCTGATATTCTAAAGGTTTTTTTCTCCCGCTGAAGCCTTAGGACTTTCTTTCATCTTTCCAGTCGGTGTTCTTCATTGATCACTTGCTTATCTGGGGTCTTGCTTACAGTCAGCAACAGGGATGGTCTTCCAGGCTGTGCAGTCCATCCTCCATCTCTGTGAGTATCAGAATAGTGAAAAGACAGGATTACATTACTCTTAAAGAACACCATTCAATACTATTCTTATTTCCCATAGAACAAAATATATCCAAATGATTTTTTTTCACCATTAACAAGTGGGCAAAATTTCAGCCTTCTCTTTTCCCGTGTAAAAGCCTACTTCCATTTCACTCATGCGTACCTTTCTCCCAGGTCTGGTCAGCCCATGGCTGGAGTTTTAGCTCATGAGTGCTGTGCAGCATTGCCCAATCTGCTCTCCAAAATCTGCCTCTGAGACACTGAGTTACTCACACCTCCCTTCCTTGTGCTGTGCACTTCCAGCTTTCTGGCTGAACTACTACTAATACACTTTTCTTGAAGTTGGAAGTGCTATTTTTACTTTTACTAAATTACAAACTTGCTGTCTATAATTTTCAGCTGCTGCATGTTTTCACCCTTAATCTCTCATAAACTGTATAACCCTGGTCCAAGGTTAGAATGCATCTGTTTGTTCCCATAGGATCCACTGAATGAGGCTTTCCTCATTTCTCTCAGGGGCATCCTATGGGATGATCATCTGTTTGTTCTCCAGAGTCTTCTCCAGAAAAAAAAACAGAAAAAAGACCTTGGGAAAATGTCATATAACCTTGAATTATACTGGCTCTCTTTATCCCAGCTATGCTAATTTGGCCTCATCAGCAACACCTTCCAGAACTTTTCAGCCTTTGATACCAGCAATGAATCAGAAGCTTTGCCAAGCACATTTCCCAAGCAGAGCTTTCAAATAAAGCAACACAACCTTCACAGGGTGGACCACAAGGCAGTTATCAGTCACTCACCACTCTTTACAGTAAACTGAGTATTCCCAGCAGAGCACTGCTTTTAACTTCAGTTTTCCTGTTCACTCTCCTGCCAAAAGAGGAGCTATTCTAAACCTCCACAATGGTCTCGGAAAAGGAAGTGGTCGGCTGCCTGCAGGAAAGGGCCAAATTAGGGAATTCTCCAAAGGACAGTGGAGATCACATCCATCCTGTGGAGTAAGCACGTTTGGTGCTCGAGTGAGTTATCTCTGAAGATCTGTATACCGGGTACCAAAGAGCATGTGATTCATGGGCTTTAATTCCCACACACTATAGACACCTTGTGATTGTATGCTTTTCAGAGGGGAAACCACTGGAGATAAGTACTGCCATGGTTTATCACTTTGCGATGCTGCTGTGCTGCCATCCCACATTAGACCTGTTGCCACCTAAGAAAACAAGAAGTATTTGTTTTTATGGATTTAATTTCTAAGCAAAAGGACAAAGAACGTGGCTGTTTTTATAAACAGAGCATGGTATGCTGTCTTCCCAGCAGGACTCTGCATATGAGCTAGGACTAGATTAAAAACAGGAGAACCTCCATCTAAGTCATTAGAATTACACTGAAGTGTGAATCAAATCAGGTCCTAGCATTAATAGCAAATATAGACATACTTTACAATCTGTTGCTGGACTCCAAAGTTATAATAGTTTCTATACCATATGTAAAACATACAAGAAAACAAAATGGAATGACTGTGATGGGTTGACCCTGGCTGGAGGGCAGGTGCCCACCAAAGCCATTCTGTCACTCCCCCCTTCAGCTGGACAGGAGAGAGAAAATATAACAAAGGGCTCCTGGGTCGAGATAAGTACAGGGAGAGATCACTTAACCAATTACCGCCATGGGCAAAACAGACTCAACTTGGGGAAAAATGAACTTAATTTATTGCCAATCAACCAGAGTAGGGTAATGAGAAGTAAAATCAAATCTCACAACAACTTCCCTCCACCCCTCCTTTCTTCACGGGTGCAACTTCACTCCCGGATTCTCTACCTACCCCCTCCAGCGGTGCAGGGGGACAGGGAATGGGAGTTACGGCCAGTTCATAAACCCTTTGTTTCTGCTGTTTCACCCTCCTCAGGGGCAGGACTCATCATACTCATCCCTTGCTCCGGTGTGGGGTCCCTCCCATGGGAGACAGTCCTCCACGAACTTCTCCAACGCGGGTCCTTCCCATGGGCTGCAGTTCTTCATGAACTGCTCCAGTGTGGGGCCCTTCCACAGCGTGCAGTCCTTCAGGAGCAAACTGCTCCAGCGTGGGTACCCTGCGGGGTCACAAGTGCTGCCAGAAAACCTGCTCCAGTGTGGGCTCCTCTCTCCACAGATCCGTGGGTCCTGCCAGGAGCCTGCTCCAGCATGGGATTCCCACAAGGTCACAGCCTCCTTTAGGCACACACCTGCTCCGGTGTGGGATCCTCCCCGGGCTGCAGGTGGATATCTGCTCCATCGTGGACCTCCATGGGCTGCAGGGGGACAGCCTGCCTCACCATGGTCTTCACCATGGGCTGCAGGGGAATCTCTGCTCCAGTGCCTGGAGCACCTCCTCCCGCTCCTTCTTCACTGACCTTGGTGTCTGCAGGGTTTTTTCTCTTACATGTTCTCACTCCTCTCTCTGGCTGCCATTTCTTAGCCCCACAACTTTTTTTTTTCCTTCTTAAATCTGTTATCACAGAGGTGCTACCGCTATCGCTAATTGGCTCGGCCTTGGCTGGCGGCAGGTCCATCTTAGAGCCGGCTGGTATTGGCTCTGTCAGACATAGAGGAAGCTTCTAGCAGCTTCTCATCAGAAGCCACCCCTGTAACCCCCTGCCCCCTGCTACCAAAGCCTTGCCACAGAAACCCAATACAAATGACTCTATGAATATTTTGCGAAGATGGTACTGATTAAAACTTATGACCATCATGATGTTTAAGCCTTTCCAGAGGAGAAATCTTCCCCTATTTTTACCAGTAAATTTCTTGTGCAGGCAAAAACCCAAGAACAAACAAAGAAAATTTTGGGCAAACTGGAATACTGGAACTGAACTGCCCCCTTGCCTTTTTAAAGAAAATTTACAAGCTTTAATTGTAGTAATTCCTCTCTTTTCAGTGCTGTGAATCAGCAATCTTCACTGAAGAGGGGAAAAATACCGAAGAGTTTTTTCTGTCTTGGTCAGTATTATCACAACATAGAGGCTGCAGGACTTCGGTGTCTGGCCACGGTTGGCAATACTCTGGCATCCTGAATGATTGTGATGCTATGATATAAACCATTTTTTCTCTAAAAACCAACACACCATTCAACCTAGAGTTTTCATTTTCTACTACCTCTGTTAACTACAGTAATTGTTCATGAAACCTAATATTATCATTGGCTTGCATAATGCATATAGAACACAATCAACACCTGTCAAATGACACTACATTTTTGATCCTTTATGACACAGACTTATGGACACAGAAGTGAAAATGTCCATATAGCACTTCAATATTTCTCCTTCTGTCACTTCTTCCCCTGCAGCCACAAAAGACTTTGATACAGAATATGTTGCTTTCTGCTGTTCCATGTATTCTTCCTAAAAATGATGGCAATTAAATAAGTACTGGTATAAAAGGCAGGAGGAATAACTAAAACTAAAACAGGGGAAAATGTTCCTTAATGTTTATGAGCTATTTAACACTGGTCTCAGTAATATAATACTATTATTTCTGTGTAAAACTGACACTAAGTAATTTAATGCCCATTATATTTCCTGTGAAAATTGTCTTAATCTAATAATGGCAAGTGAAAAATACACCGTGATGTCTGCGCTTAGTAGTTCAGAGTACTCACACATATTATATGCTTGGTGGGTTTTAATTATGACTCAGAAATGGACCTTAGAGTAATAAAATCTTACTCTTCTGAATGGAAAATTGCTCTTTTCCCTCTCCCTTTTCATTCCTTCCTGTTCCTTTTTTTTAATTAATTTTTTATTCTCATGACCCAAATGGTAGGTTACAGAAACTTTTCCTATCTCTGAAACAAATTACTTCAAATAAGATTTAAATGGTTTAAGAAGTCCTGGGCTACACCTTTCTCCCACTCAGGCTTATCACTGTATGAGCTTATTAAAGTCTGAATAAAAGAGTTACCAGCTTGAATTAATATCCCTTTGTGAGATATTTGAGTTTCTTTTCTCTCCCTTTTCTACCATATGCTCTCTGTTTTTTCTACTGGGACAATAATTTTAGTGAATCCATTGTATCTCACAATAGCAGGGCATTTTATGCATTTAATGAATGCAGTTGCCTTCCTAATGAAGTGGTGTATATTGCAATATACTCAAATACAGCAGAATAGTTTATCCAAATGTGTGTGTGGGGGGGTGGGGGAAGACTGTGACTTTTCTACAGGCTTTTTTGTATTAAAACCTTACATAAGGAGAAACGGAATTTAGGTCATTAACAGCCAAATCCTGTGAAGGTTATCAGTGCTGAAACACCTTAGCTTGCAGAGTGAAATTCAGACCATGGTGTTTGGTACCTGAGCTTCCAACGCTGCCTCAGACAGGATCCACAGCAATGTGAGGAAAGTGCCCCAACCACTGGTCGATACAGTCTCTTTGGGACTGTTCCTGACCCAACAATTTTGTACAATTTCTACAAAGGATGAGGTGGCTTTTTCCTCTAAGCCTAGTTCATAGCCTGGCTCAGACTTTTGCCAATAAGTAGAAAGTTTTAGGTCCCAGTGTTTGATCCTGCGGTTATTTATGAATTTGACACCTAATCATCACAGTCAGCAATTCTAAGCAAAAATATATATAACTGCCACAGAATTTTCAGTCTAAGTGAGGAGGTGAGACTTGGTGTCCCCTGGATTCATGGAGATAACAATTTTGGCTTTGTTCTGTAAGCTGCTACCTGAACTGACAAACTCATTTTCAGAAATATAAAATCTGGTCCACCCTTGCATTTAAATACTCAGTAAGTCTCAAAATAAGGAGTCACTGCAACATGTTCTTCACAGTAAATTAGAGACACTAGGTGTAAGTGTCTTATGTATAAACAGAAAAGTTATAGCTTTCAGCAATGTTCTCATTTGAAATATACAAATTTAGGAATAAAATTCTTTCTCAGATGAGAGAATGAAAATGTTTATACATATATTTTCAATAACGAGATTTTCTTTCCCATAATCGTTAATTTGATTTTCATGAATCACAACTTCCTACATCAATAATGACTACAGCTTACTATGGAATTTTTGGGGTGCAAGGGCTTATTCTAACAATTGGTTCAGGTCAAATAACCTCACACATTAAGTACTTCATCATTCTATAACTTATTTATTTACTACCTGCTCATCTGAATTTCTCTAATATGTCTGTCTTGGTAAAGTCATGGCATGGACTTCACATAAGACCTATCAAAGGACCATTTCCTCTGGTTTCACTCAGCATCTCCCAGCCATATTCCCCAACATAGAGACAATTCCTCAGTATGTGAGGAATGATCAGTTTCCTAAAAAGGTTGTTTTTTTCTTTTCCATGTGACTACTCTCCATCTTTTACCAATGTCCTCATTTATTACTGAGCTGGACTTTTAGAAGATGAAGCAATTCTTCTCTGCTCTGACTCTCCTTGCAGCTCTCCCTGACTGAGTGCTTACGTAAATTCCACCTGGAAGGGATGGCTGGAAGAGCTGCTCCTACTGCAGCTATACTCGACCTCAAGCCAAAAGGTAAAATAGCCATAGCTGAAATCTTCTGTAATAGAAAAGTCATTGTTGAACTTCCCAACCAACCCAAGTGTTTATTGCTTATTTATAAGTTATCCAGGAATTCTAATTTTTAGCTGGACACTAGCCTGATGCCAAGATTTTCTTATGAGAAAGATTATTAATAACTGAATACAAAACTTCTTTTTCTGTTAATTCCCCCTTATAAACGAATTTAGTTACCTTCAGGCCTAAACTTCCACATATTCTTCACTTCATTGTGTTTGCTGTATGATTGCCTCTCTGTGGCTGTTGTCCTCAGCAGGCCTGGGATTTTGTTTCTGTTCGCTGTCTGAATGAGTGATCAAGTAGTCCCACCACTTGTGCTTTCAAATTCAGGGTGTATTGTCAATGTGTGCTCATTGAAGTGACTTCAAAATTCTGTTTACATAAACATCTGTGCTTATAAAATTCAGCCATGGGACCACAGGAAAGAAACACAACAGATCCATGAGAAGAATTGGAATAAATTTATTTTTAAAATGAATATTCATAGCCACTTATTTTTCACTCTTTGACTGGTACCTCTGTAAAAGAACACATGACAAGTAGGAAACAGACTGGCAAGTGAAAACAAACAAACAAACAAAATGGAACCAAAGAGAAAATTTAACAGCATTAAATGTCTTATATACTGTAAAATAGACTTTTTACAGTTTATAAGTGGAAAAGCAATACTCTGATGCAGTCCTTTGGACAGGAAACAAAAACATGGCCAGGTTGACAATACTGTTGGACACCTCCAACATATCCTGATTTTCTCTGTGTTTTAACCTGCAGTTGTAAGACTGCATTTCGTGTGGTTGTACACAGATGTTCTGATTTTGGATGGGATAATTTTCTTTCTGGTAGCTCATCTAGTGTTATGTTTTGGGTTCAGTATGAGAAAATGTTGATAACACACTGATGTTGTCAGTTGTTGCTCAGTAGTGTTTAGACTAAGTCAAGGAGTTTTCAGCTTTTCATGCCCAGCCAGCAAGAAGGCTGGAGGGGCACAAGAAGTTGGGAGGGGACACAGCCAGGACAGCTGACCCACACTGGCCAACAGGGTATTCGATACTGTGTGACATCGTGCCCAGTATATAAACTGGGGGGAGTTGGCATGGGGGGATTGCTGCTCGGAAACTAACTGGGCATCAGTCAGCGAGTGGTGAGCAATTGCATTGTGCGTCACTTGTTTTGTATATTGCAATTCTTTTACTATTATTTTTCTAATTTTATTATTGTTACTATTATCATTATTATTTTCTTCCTTTTCTGTTCTATTAAACTGCTCTTATCTCAACCCACGAGTTTTACCTTTTTTCCGGATTCTCTCCCCCATCCCACTTGGGGCGGGGGGGGGANNNTGTGGCCAGGGGTGGGGGTGGGGAGTGAGTGAGCGGCTGCGCTGTGCTTATTTGCTGGCTGGGGTTAAATAATGACAACAGGTAAATATAATCTTAACAACAAAAATCCTTAATACATCTTAAAGAACAGTTTAAAGGGAGCGTTAGTATTTGCATTGAGGTAACACCAGCTGCTTAGTTGCAAAAAACGAAGTGTGAGCTACAGAAAGGATATTACTCACAAGGCATTCAGGTTCAAGCAAGAGTAGAGGCACCCAGGCCTGTTAAACAGTAGTGGAGTATTAATTTTTATTAGATCTTGTGCAGTAAGGGGCTGGCAAATTCTTGGTAATTTCAGATACCTACTAAAAATCTCTACTCAGAAGAGATTGAAATGTTTAAACCGAAAAATAAGACTCTTGTGGAGCAATGTTCATAGGGAGAAGTAATATATTGTATTAGAGCAACTAATATAGCTAAAGAATGACAAGCTTTCAGGCATACAGGCCTTTTTCAGGTCTTAAACAGAAGCAGCCCACTTCAAGCTTAATACACAAGAAGAACAATTGCTCTGACTTTAATTTAAATTATGGTAATTTGTTTTTGCAGTGCCTGAGCAGGCATTTGGCAATTTGTGAAGTGGCATGTGAGCACCAGCGAGACTGTGATCAGAAATGTTGTGTGCATGCGCTTGTCAGGGAAGTGGGGGATATTGACAGCGGAGCAGCCCGTGAGGACCCACGGGAAGACCTCTGGTAGCTGAGCCCAAGACCACAATTTCACGACAAGGTAAGCTGGTGAAGTAGGTCCTGCTCTGCCTTGTGCCACTGCTGGGGCTTCCTTGACACTGCAGTGGGGCAGCTCAGAGCTAAAACTAGCAGAAAGCTAGTTCTACAAAAAAAAAGAGAGAAGATTTTTCTTTTGCTGGAAATGACTAGGTATGGCATGTCTGACAGACCAGTGCCTGTACAAGTAAGGGGTGCTTGGGGATGTACTGACCGGGATTGCCTCTAACAACGATATACACCGAGAGGTTAGCCTTAGACGTGGGGCAGGAATTCCTTCCCTGTGCTGACTCTAGAAAAGCCAAAGAGATTCTCACTAGTGGTTTTTGAACTTAATTGTGTGCAGGGAAACACTCAGGGCTGAAACTGGGGCTCTGATGGGGTGTTTGCATGCAGCATGAGTGTGACAAGAGTGTTTCCAACCTAGAGCTAATGCAGGCTCCCACCTGGAAACCTTGTCATTGCTCAGTCCCAAAGAAGGGAGGGGGCAGAGACTGAAAGGGCGTTGAAAAGAGACATTTGCCACTCTTGGCAGTGGCCTGGAATTGTCTCCACTTAAGTGTATCACAAACCACAGCCATAATTTTGGCCTTGGTCCCCTAATGGCTTCTTTACCTTTACATCCAGTGGAGCCACAATGCACTTCTTTGCTTGAATTAGTGTGCTTACATTTTAAAAAGGCCTTTTGGTCCATGAAATACAGATTTAACCTCTTAAATTGTTTTTTTTAAGATTATAAAATGTTTAGCAATAACTGTAGCTGGTTCTTTCTCAAAACAATCATAGACAGAGTGATTTATCTGGGCTCGAGATGTTGGCAAACATTTAGTGCTTATTTCATTCTCATATAAAGTTTCTGCTGTCGAGATCTAACTCCATAAAGAACTACTGACTTTAAAAAATATTCATAAATCTATGTATTTCCTCTGTTAAGACATATAGACAATAGAAGTTTCATATCCATAGAAATATTGTAAGAAAAGGAACCTGCTTCATGAAGAAGGAGGAATTTGAGAACAAAAAAAAATGACGTTCGGAAAAGGGTGCTATGGAAACAGAATCTGCACTTTCTTCCAAAACAGCTACAGTTTCCTGCAAAAATTCACCAACACTTCTCATCTTGGAAGAGAAGCAGAAATAGAGCTGAAGAGCTCCAGTCATCTTTAGTTTTCAAAATGCTTTATAAATCTCACCTTCTTCTTCAGTGTATTTGTAGGATATAAGAGATGGATAAAAATTCAGTGACTTACATGAGATTACACATTGGGTAAATATGCAAATGCCATGTAATATTCTTCAGACCCCAGGGTCTGTCCCACTGACTTATGGGTCAGGGAAATTAATACCGTGAATGAGACAAGGTCCCTCTGTGAGTAAGAATGAATGAAACTGTCTGTATATATACATATATGTACACACACTCTTGTGTCTTGTAAACTACCTATATTTAAACAAAAGTATGACCCCTGACATTTTCTTTCTCTTTGGAGTGAGTTCCTGAAATATGTATGTTGAGTTTTATTATCTAATATTGTGCCTACTGTTTAGCTGACTAAACTAAAAGTCTGCTTTTTAAAAATCTTCTTCATTAGAAATTAGTCCATTACAATTTGGGTTTGCATGGAAGCAAAAGCCTTACACCTGATGTATGTTCCTTAGAATACTTTAAGTTGCCATCTAAGACTAGTGGTAGGATCAAAAAAGACTCCTGACTTGTCCTGTCTCTGATATGGTCTTTGTCAGCTTCTGTATCCTCCTTGTCTCAGAGAAGCTGTAGAACTTTTCTGTATCAGAAGGAAATCATGTTTAAGCATCTCGTAAGCATTTTAAAAGCTTTGTAAAAATATAATAATGAAAAAGGCAAGACTATTGCATGGCAGTAAAATACTACCAAAATGAAAATTAAAGGGCAAAAATGTGAGACGTTTGTAGTGTGCTTATATTGATTAATTTGACCTATAAATTTAACAACAAACCAGCACTCTCTGCCTTAATGACAGGCATCCTCCAAAGAATAAGTGGCGATGAACATCAGCTCAGTTCTAAGGAGGGTGGCAGAAAACATTGAGTGACTGCTGCACACATATAGTAAGGTGATGTCTGTTCTCTCTATGTGAAAAAGACAAAATGCCATGTAGGAATTCTCTTTCTTAAAATATGAGCGTGTTAGATTTGATTAGAGCACCTGTAACTTTTCATATCTGGCTACTGTTGACTAAGTTTGTCTGAGAGGTGGGAAGGCTATGTTAAAACCACAAGCAAACATCTTTGCAGAACAACTCAGGAAGGATTATGGGAATCATGAAATGTTCCTCTATCTGAATGTGTCACGTTGTTTCAAAAGTTGGAAAATACAATAATAAAGGCACAGCCAAGAAATCTCAAAAAAGAAAGCATTAGCACAGTATGCATTTGTATTTGTAGCCATTTTTCTTGATCAAATCTGATTACAGACGTCCAATTTGTAGTCTACCACAAAAGTGTACAACAGGCTGCCTGGATGGCAAGCTGGTTTCCCCTGCTGGTTGCAATGGTCTTGGTACCTCTCTGGGTTATTCTACCTTTACTTCTCTGTGGATTAAGCCAATGACTTTCCCAACAGTTTAAATAAGGCTGTCTTCCTTTACGGGTCCACAGAAGCATTTTAAGTCCCCTTTCAATTATTTGTTGAGTGATTTGATGACAAGCAAACATTAAGTAACAGCTAAATTGCACAGAAAAAGAAAACAAAAAACCCCCAACCCTATCGTACCATTTGAATTAGTCACTGAACCGCGATATTTGTTCTAAACCTACCAATATTCAGAAAGCAGCGGTAGCAAAGTGGCAAGAACAGTGCGCTCAAGCAGAGAGGAAGATACGTATCACCGTGCCTGCTCACGTTTACTCTTAAAATAGGACAGTTTTGAGGGTGCTTGCAAAGCCCAGCCTTGGCAAAGTTGTCCGGATGACAATTGCTGTTTGGGTGTAACACAAGTGTGCACAGAGGATGCAAATGCCGTACATGGAACTGACTGAGGAGGCAACACAAAGGATGAAGGGAAGCATAAAAGAACCCTAAACATCTGTAAATATGGGGAAAAACAAGAGGGTGCCAGCACAGGGGTCAAAACCTGATTTGATGCCGTCAAAAGTCACCCTGCCAAAAGCATGTCTCTGCTTAGGCCAGACAGAGCTGCCTCCTGGTCAGATGCCGAGGTGAGCCCGTGCCCAGCAAGGGGACAGATGGTATGGGGAGCAATAAGTATGCCCCACATCCCAGCATGCACATCCCAGTTTGTGGACAATTTCTTAACAATTTGGAAGTGTTTAGTATTGTGGTGTATCTGTTGTATTACTGGTAGTGATCCTGCACTTACACTTCACTGACTACCAGGAAATTATGTGTCATTGATAAATCAATAAAATTCCTTGATCTGGAATTGATTTGATGATATTCTAGCAATCTCATCCATGATTTCCACACTTCAAAGTCATTGGTAAAAAAGGTTGAATTGCCATTGAAAAAGAGTTTGTTCCCCAGGTTTTCTACCTCCCAACTGAATAAACCAGATTTTGAACTTAGAGCAGTGTTATTATTCCCGCTTCTTTTTTCAACCTACTTGCTGACTGTAGCCCTCCTTGCAAGGCAAAGCCAGAGGTGGCCTGAGCAGCCGGTACCCAGGAGATGCTGCAACAGAAGGTGGGAAAGGATTGTTCAGTTCTCCTAAGCAGATGAAGGAATTCAGCCACAATCTCTCACTTCCAACAGTGTTTTTAATACTCAGATATTTTAGAAAAGGAGAGCCTGTTCATGTACACTTAATAGTTTCCTAGCACAAATTATTTCATATTCCCCGGAAGGTGGAGTTTGGAAATAGGAATGAGAGCTTTTAATGTGTTAGGAGGGAAGGCTGCCTGGCCACCCTTTTTCTGAGATACGAGTTAGGACTCTACAGGGAATATAGCTCATCTGGGGAGCTTTAGGATCACAGACTGTATATTTAAAAACCCCTCCTCCTACGCACAATGAATGTAGAGAAAAAGCATCTGAAAATTAGAAATCTTCTAGGACCATCTATAGGGAAGACAGATTTTACCTTCCCCAGCAAGCCCCTGACAAGCATGAATTTAATTCAAATGTCTTTTGAAGCACATTCTGATTTTCCTTGAGTGCTACTTTATTTCTTGTTAGCAACTGGATTATTGGCAGATGTTCAGCAGACTGTCCATCCTTATTATTTATCTATTCCTTCTGGAGTCGTCCTTTTCACAGTAAAATAAAGAGCAAACATTACTTAAAAAATTATCAGACGAGCAGCTTCTCAAAAATGTAATAGATAAGAAGCTAACCTAAACATTTCAGAACAACTTTTTCATGTATTTAGAATTTAAAAACATGAAAAAACATTAGGAATGTAGAAACAAGGTCATAAATACCTAAATGGTTGTCAATTCCAAATATTCAAGGACCCTGGGGGTTCTTGGATTTTGGGAACTTTTCCAGAAAAAAAGGAGGTGTATTTACTGTAAACAGATACAGAGATGCATCTGAATCTACTCATGTATTTAGATTTTTTTTTCTCTGCAACCTTGAAGCTGAAAAGCCATTTAGCAATGAGGAAAGCAGCGATTCCCACAAGATCAATAGAAACTAGGCGTGAAAAACAGCAGCTATTGAGAAACATGTAATGCTACCAGGAGACCTGTCAACTGTTTTCCACACCAGTCTTGAAAACCCAACCATTTTCTTGTAATTCTGTTCTGTCTCCATTAGAATAAAATGTGTACAAAAGTGACATGCAAAAGATGTACTTAATTTTGAATATTAGCTCCTCTATTTCTTCCTTTGAATATGAACACATTTCTAGAGAACTCTACTCTAGTCTTCCTTATTTTGATAGCTCTCTTGAGGGTCTCAGTGACTGTTAATTGAAACATTTCACCAAGCTTACATGGTAAAACAATATTATTTTAACATTTTGACATAAGCGATCTATTTAATGCTAAGTGAAGTTGATGAAATTAATCCCATGACTCAGGGAATGCATCTTTGGAAACTGCGTTCACTTTGACAGGAAAAATTAATCCTCTTTGGATGAAATTAAGTAAAAACAAAAGAGGAAGCATGGTTCTCTTTTTATTTTTTTTTTCCTCCTAAATAGATAGAAATCTTCAGGCATTAAGAAAAAAAGAGCTTAAAAACCAAATTTTATAGGTGTTGTAGTTTCTCACACGTAACAACTAAAGATATTGAGACCCCTGAGAAGGGAAACTGGGAAAATGAGCAAAAGAAGGCAGGAAGTTTCCAAAGTAGATTAGCCACTGGGAGCAGAAACAGTTTCCTTCAGTAACAGCTCTGTCCTGTAGAGCCTTTAGCTCCCACTCTCACCTCTGTTCACTGCCAAATTAACACCCAACTTGAGGGTGTAGAAAACTCTGTGAAGGCAACAAGTGTGATATTTTCCCCCTTTCTTTTTCCCCCAAAGAATCAATTACTCTTCTGATTACAAGGCAAAACTAAAAACTCTTTCACTCTTGTTTTCATATAGTCAGGCAACCTGTGAGAGGTTTTTTTGGGGGGTAAGGAGAGGGAGTTGCTTCATTTTTTCACCACTGAATGATCTAAAATCATCTGTATCTGAAGATTTTATGAGTGCATGCAACCTTCTTTGCTGAACAGCTGAGGAATTATTAGGCCAATTATTTCACAGTGTTGTGGTAATAAAATTTAGACTTCCATATTAAATAGGAGAGAAGAGGTTCACTGAATTGTGATCAAAATTTCAGTAATTCCAAAATAATGAAGAAGAATTTTCTCCATTGGTTTCTTTAAATATTAATAATATAAAGCTTTTCAAATCTGTCTCTTGTAATCCCTTACAGAAACTGACTTCTGTGGACAGCGATTCCTCTGGATCTAAAGAAGTACTTCGTAAAGCCATTTAACATTACCTTCTCACTGCATTCATTAAATCCAGTTTTGTGTCAGTTTGCACAAATGGGTCTTATTATCATACAGCAACTCTAACAAGTGTAGAAACTACCAGAAATACTTGACAAAAATGCCTCTATGAATAGCAGCACAAGAAAAGTCTGTTAGTTTTTATCTCTTATTTTCCCTATTTTTTCTGAACCAAAAGCAGCTAAATTTTAAAAACCCAGTTCAGGTATAGGGAAAGAATGAAAAGTACATGAAGGTCCCTTTAAAACACATTTTTAATCAGCAATTGAAATACTAACTCTCCAGCAGTATTTGAATTTACCCTGAATTCCTCACCCCATTCCTGCAGATGAGTTAATGTCTCACCTTATGAGCAAACAAACAAACAACTCCCACTCCTGATGGGTCTTAATTTTGTGTATAACTAAGTGCTGGTGAAACATACGCTTAAAGTGGGCATCTTGGACAATGGCTACTTTCCATTATTTTGATATTGAACTGTTTACCATATTTCTGGAGAATTACAAATGAAAAGTGTTTAGCGATGAACTATGCTGGTTAAAAATCAGACCCGAAAGTTTTTACTGTTGCAATCAGAAATTTAATGTAAAGTTCTTGTAAAAAATTATCTTGACATTGAAAATATTACCTGAAAAAGAAAAAAAGACAAGGTTAACAATGTGAAAACAAAGACATATTGGTCAGAAATACTCTTTGTAAAACATCAGTTGGTAAAAGCAAGGCTTGACTTCAGTACAAATAATTGTGCTAATTCAGAAAGCATCTTATGGAAAAGAGACAAAAAACTTGCCAGAAGGACCAGTTCATATTCGTGTAATACATTCCAAGTCTTCCTATTCCTGCCAACGTTATTTTTAATATATTGAACCCTCAACATGGATTGCTTTTCGAATGCATTGCAGCTACTAGGCCATCAGATGAGCTCTAAATATCAATCCTGTGATGGTGTGTTCCGATTTGATTTACTTGTAATTTCTTCCAGAACTTCTGCCAAAATACTCTGAGAAATAGGTAAAATGGAAGTGTCCTGACATTTCTTGAGAAACCAGTGTCAACATAAGTTACTCTGCCACACATGGCAAAATGCAAATTTAATCTTTCCCCTTCCTGCTATTTTAAACCATTCACCAGTTTCATCAGCTAGTATATTTTTATTTTTGATCCATATGGGCTTATAAAATGCACCCACTTAATACATTTAGAGAACTGCCTGTCAATTATCTCCACCTCTGGTACATGACTGTGAGGCATGCTATAGAGCTCTGATTATTTGTCAGGTGGACAGGACATAAACTATATGGGTATAGTGCCATCTAATGCCATGGAGAGTTCAGAGATGTTATACTGTCACCACCTTCAACCTCTGGAAAGGTTAAGGATACCAAAGTGTTTGATAATCAACAGAAAAGTTAAATGAAGAATGTTCCTGAAATAACTGGAAATTTTTTCTTTTTTTCTTTTTAAAT
>VYZV01033131.1:314-10671 GCA_013401275.1 Pandion haliaetus
AACTTGTAGATAAGAGTATTATAACTTTATCTTAATTGCTTATTCTTACTTTTTGTTCTAATTATCAGCAGCTGTGTGTCCAGGTATGTAGAATAAAAGGCATAGACTGTGAAAACCAAAGTCTAGATTATAGTTTATTCAATCTTATACCATTGCCTTTTGGACCTGTCATCTTTTGTTTTCATGATTTTAAGAAGTTTGGCAATCTTCCCTTTAATGTATCTGCTAACACTTCTCTTGTAGACCACTTTGCATTCTCTGCTATGTTTTATTAAAAGCTTTCTTGTATGACGTGCTGTATTACACAAGCAAAAGTAAGAATGCTGTACCTACTTAAGGTCCTGGAACTGAGCACAGTATTCAAGACTTTTAAGACACCTCTAACCACAGACCTTCCTTTGTCACAGAAACACAGCCAGACCACAGTTTATTAGACAGTATACCACAGTTTATTGAATTTAAACTGGTATTAGTGGTTGTACTGTTTCAGTCTCATCTTTGACCAAGAGGTTGCTTGCCATCCTCTATTTTGCAGAGAAACTGACTTAACTGTCTTCCATAGTCGTGGTTTCTTTGGGCCGAGTGGTTTTCGGCATTATACAGCTTGACAGAAGTGACAGTAAGATACTGACTTCTGTCTCCAGTGTCTTGAATTTGGATTTCAAATTCCAAGTTGCGAAGCTGTATCATGATATGGACATGGGTGTACGTCAAAACAGAAAGTGCTGAAGATCTTATGAAATGGATTCAAATAATGTCATTTTCCACAAACTGTTCTGTAACTGCAGACACTTTACTTAATCTGTGCAGCAGTTCCTTATCTCTAAGAGGTGAATAATGCTTCTATTACTTTTGAGTCATGCCTGTTAATGATTGTGTACCCAATTACTTTATCACAGATCACATGGGTTGATGGGTTCCAGGTTTTGTTCACCAGAGGCCCTCAGAACCCCCATGTGATTGTGGACTTGGCCCTTGAGCATCTTCTCCCTCAAACACAAACACTGTGAAGCAGGGCTAGATTTTTTGTTTAAGTTGTGGATTTCTGTCTAAATTCTGAACTCCGTGTCCTCCAATTTAGAGTATGGCAAGTAGAGGATATACAGTATTGGTGGGAACCAACACCTTGTGTTCCTGAAGTGAGTGGTTTTGAATTTAAACTGGTATTAGTGGTAATGGGAAGACTTAAAAGTATGTGGGAGACTTGATCTAGACAGAGCCTGAATTGGAATGAATACAGTATTTTGCGGTTTTGTGTGTGGGGGAAAAAAAACCTCCATATGTTCTAGTGTTGCAATATGAGATAGTTTGGGATGTAGGTTTTTCCAGAGTGTATTAATAAACATATAAGTAGTGTGTAACCATGTACAGGCAAAAGAGTAGAGTTGGCAGAATATGCTTTGCACACAGCATGTTATTGTGAATGGAGGTATCACTTACCCTATTCCTGTGCCATGTGTTCTTGGCCGACTGCAAGAAGATTAATGCAGTGGAATTTTTTAATTTCATGTGACAGCTTTACTCTGTTAATGTACTGCTCGTGCTTGATTACTAACCTTCGGGAATCAAGAGAAAAATGCCCTGATCAAGTGAGTTGATATATCCATTTTTTAATTGCTTGAAGTGTAGGAAAAAACGAGAAGGGTATTTCCACCACAAAGTCAGATTTAAAATTAAGATTATGGATATCATTGTTGTTTTTTTAGAATTTTTTTTTAATGGCTTAAAACTTGCTGGGTTGTTTTCAGTTGTAAGCTGAAATATTTTTGTAGGTATTTCTGGCTTTACGAAATGCAGCAGTAACATTTATGGGAGTGAGTATGGTGAATTTCCACTGAAGCGGGGCAGGGAGGATGCAGAGAGACATTCAGTGGCTTTAAGGCAAAATGATCCTAAAGGGTTCAGTTACAACTTGCAGCCTTCACTTGAGTAAGGAACTGGGTTTCTGCAGGTGTACTTCTAACCAGTCTGTTGAATTTCAAGTATTTTAGCTCAGCCAGCGGACCTGCTACCCTGTATAAAAAATAACTGCCTTGATTTGCATCATTTTCCCTCCTGTTATCTGAGTTCAAAAGGCATTTTCTTTCCTTTACAAATAGGAAGCCCTAGGAGTAACTGAAGAGACACACTGGCACCTGATTAGGCAGTCCTCCTAATAAAAACATTTTTCTAGAGAAATATTAATGTAACTTTACGCTGAGATAGTGAATTTTGAGGATCATGGCTAGATGGAGGGACAGTTTTCTCTCTCTCACATTGGGTGGAAGCAGTTAGGCTTATTGTGAGGTGGTCAGAATAAACATTTGATTTTAAAATGCATGGTTTGTTTTGTAAACAGATGAAAGAATATATACTTCCTGAGCAATTTAGTGATTTAAATGTATCAAATATTTTATGCAGGCAGCTTGTTTTGATAACATGTCCTTTCATTTGAAGTACAGTTCCCCTTAGCTACGGAATTGGTTTGAGTAATCTTATGCACAGGACTCCAAGATGCGAAGAATCCCTAATAAAGGTAGAGTGTTTAAAATAATACATACAGCTTTCAATCCTGATCTTGATCTCTGGTCTTGGTGACATGGAGCATAAGCAAAAGTGAGGCCTTACTTTTTGAGGTACCTCAAAGAATTGATGGCACCAATGTTAAGGAGCAGTAGAAATTTCAAGGAGGGAGGAGGCAAAGAGAGGCTTGAGTACTAAAGAAACCTAATGATACCTGACACCCCCCCCCCCCCAAAGGTGTTATTTCAAACAATAAAAAAGTAACAAGTACTTCTAACTGATATTTGACACTTTGTTATGAGATGTATAGTAACATACTGAAAGTGTTTACAAATGCTGAAAGGTAATTTATGCTATCTTAATCTCCCTCAATCATATAATATTAAGGATGATACTGGACATCATGTATAACATTTCATCTGTCTATAATTTTTCATAAAAGCAGCATTGACACAACTTCTGATTTATTTAAATGAAAGAAAAGTGTTGAAGGGAGAAAAGAGAAGAAGAACTTTCCTTAGTACAATATTTAAGACCAAGGAAGATATTGCTGGTAAGGAAGGGGAAGGTTGACGAAGAGTGGTGGATGCTGTAGGCTAGCAGCTGGTTGCATAGCAGGTCTTGACAGCAGAGGCTTGGCTTGTGTAACCAGAGGACCCTGTCTGAGGTTCGAGGACTGCCAGGAAGGGACAGCATCCACCTGACCAAGTGGGCAAAAGCGTCTTCGCTAACAGGCTGGTCAAACTGGTATGGAGAGCTTTAGACTAGGACTGAGACAGGAACAAAGTGATGACTCACAAATTGAGAGGAAAACGGGGTGGGCTGGCTTGGTAAGCAAAAGACTCGGGGTGATATGGAAAGGAGTCCTTGAAAACAACTAAACAGGGCGGAAGGGGGCCAACATGAGTATATAAACACGAACAAGAAAACACCTGTACACAGATAATAAGGCCAGCATTATGGGGGAGAAGCTCTTATACCTCTCCTAGGAAATTGGCACAGTTGGGTGCTCCTCTGACCTGCCTGTACACTAATACATGCAGCATGGGGAAAAAATGGAAAGCATGGGGCTGTGTGAAGCTGCAGAGCTATGATTTCATTGGGATAACGAAGACGTGATGGGATAGCTCATACAATTGGAGTGCTGCCATGGATGGATGCAGGCCCTTTAGAAGGACTGACTGGCTGGGATAGTGAAGAGGGGGACTTGCTCTTAAGTGAGAAAGCAGCGAGGATGCATGGAATTGGGTCATGGGATGAATAATGAACCATCTGAGAGCTTATGGGTAAAGACTAGAGGGCAGAGCAACATGCATCATGTTGTTGTAGGTGTCTGCTGTAGTCTTAATCATGAAGAAGTAAAAGATAAGGCCTTCTTCAGACAGTGGGAAGAATCCTCAGGTTTCCAGGCACTGGTCCTGTAGGATACTACAACTACCCCAGTATCTTCTGAAGAAACAACACAGCAGAGCACAAGCAATCCAGGAAATTTTTTATGTGCTTTGATGGCAGTTTCCTAACACAGGTGGTTGAAGAGCTGATGAGGAGAGGTGCTCTGCTGGACCTCAGACTTGCAAACAAGGAAGAACTGATCGGTGATGTGAAGGTCACGCAGCCTGTGCCACCGTGACTGTCAGATGGTAGAGTTCAGGATCCTGAGAGAAGGAAATGACGCAAATAGCAGGTTCACAATCCTACACCTCGGAAGAGCAGACTTTGGCCTGATCACGCCTCAGCTTGGAAGGATCCTGTGGGACATGGTCCTGGAGAGAAGAGGGTCTGGGAAAGCTGTTTGACTTTCAAGGATCACCTCCAAGCTCAAGAACAATCCATCCTGATGTACATGGATGAACACAGAACTCATGACAAAGCTCAA
Source organism: Pandion haliaetus (assembly GCA_013401275.1). Lineage (NCBI taxonomy): Eukaryota > Metazoa > Chordata > Aves > Accipitriformes > Pandionidae > Pandion > Pandion haliaetus. Next base: position 4,693 of record VYZV01033131.1, read on the forward strand.
ACATAGAAAGGAAGTATGCAAGAGGTGGAAGCAGGGTCAGGTCACCCAGGAGGAATACGGAGAAACTGAGCATGTAGGGGTGGGGTTAGGAAAGCCAAAGGCCACCTGGAATTGAGTGTGATGCAGAATGTGAATGACAATAAGGACACCTTTTTACAAGTATATCAACAGCAAATGTATTGTGACAGAAAACATGGGCCTGCTGCTGACTGGGGCAGGAGACCTGATGGCACAGGACATGGAGAAGACCAAGATACTAATGCTGCCTTTGCCTTGGTCTTCACTGATAAAGTTTGTTTTCAGAAATCCCAGGCTCCTGAGAACCAGCAGGAGAGTCTGGAACAATGAAGGCTTATCTTTCATGGAAGGCTCTCATGTTGGGGAACCTTTAAACAAATTGTGGATACACAAGTCGATGGGATGCACCCACCAGTGCTGAGGGAGTGGCCTATGTTGTGAAGTCGCTCTCCTTGGCCACCCTCACTCTTATCTTCGAAAGGTCGTGGCAATCAAGGTTGCTGAGGACTTCAGAAGTCAGGTGTAACTTCTGTCTTCAAGAAGTGAAGAGTATGGGAACTGCAGGCTGGTTAGCCCTTAATCCCTGAGGAGGTAATAAAGCAAATAACCCTGGAAATTAAATCCAAATGTATTATAGACAAAATGGTTTTGGGAGTAGTCAGGTTGGATTTATGAAGGGAGAGTCATGCTTGACCAACTTGTTAGCATTCTACAATGAAATGACTAGCTTGGTAGACAAGGGGAAAAGTGGATATTATTTATCTTCAGTTTAGCAAGGCTTTCAGCATTGTCCGCCATAACATCCTATGTTATCAGACAAACTGATGAAGTATGGACTAGGTAAGTCAGCAGTGAGGTAGACTAAAAACTGACTGAGGTGCTGGGCTCAAAGTGTTGTGATCAGTGGCACAAAGTCCAGCTGGAGGCCGGTCACTAGCAATGTGCCCCAGGAGTTGATACTGGTGCCGGGGTTGTTTAGCACCTTCATTAATGACCTGGAAGGTGGAAGAGAGTACACCCTCAGCAAGTTTGCAGATGATACAAAACTTGGGAGTGGCTGCTACATCAGGTAGTTGTGTTGCCATTCAGAGGCTGGAGAAATGGCTCAATGGCAGGGTCAGGCAGCTCAGCGAAGGGAAGTGCCAATATTCTTCAGGAGGAATAAACCCAGTCACCTGTACATGCTGGGGGCTGTCCACCTGGAAAACAGTTCAGCAGAAAAGGACCTGGGGATCCTGGAGATCACGAAGTTGACCATAAGCCAGCAGAGAGCCTCTGTGGCAAAGAAGGCCAACAGCACTGTGGGCTGCAATATGCTGAGAATCACCAGCAGGTTGACAAAGGTGCTCACCTCTGCTTAGCACTGGTGAGACACTGGAGTGCTGTGTCTGGTTTTGTGTTCCCCAGTACAAGACAGACATGGGCTTACTGGAGAGAGTCCACTGCACGGCCACAAAGATAGTGGAGACTGCACCATCTGTCGTACAAGGAGAGGTTGAGAGAGCTGGGACTGTTGAGCCTAGAGAAGGTTCAGGAGGCATCTTACCCATGTGTGTAAATACCTACAGGGAGGAATAAAGAAGGTGAAACAAGACTCTTAGTGGTGTCCAGTGAAGGAACAAGAGGCAATGGGCACAATACAGAATATTCCATTTAAACATAAGAAAGAAAAAAACTATTTAAGGTGAGGATGGTCAAACACTGCCAGAGGTTGCCCAGAGAGGTTGTGGAGTCTCCATCCTTGGAAACATTCAAAACCTGACTGAACGCATGGCTCTGAGTAACCTGCTCTAGTTGACCCTCTTCTTATTGGGGGAGGTTTGACTAGTTTATCTCCAGAGGTCCCTTCCAACCTCAGCTGTTTCAGCATTCTGTAAGAATTGCTCTTTCCTTTTCCAGATTATCTTTACATTGAGAGAAACTTCTGGGAAAAATAATGTGTGGTTAAATTTCCTCCAAGAGAACAGGTGTGCTAGGTGGGAGAGGATGTGTTTGAACAATGGCAGTACTGCATGCTGTGCTGCTTGTGGGGTGTTCTTGAGGGACAAATCCTACTTCTTGCTTTGGGGAGTAGTGAAGCATTTTCTCCACAAGTGTGTGAGCTAATCTGTGTTTTATTTGCCAATGTTTAATTGCGTACTGCTTCCGTATGTAGGAATACTTTTGCCTCCTGACCTTCTATAGCACATCGCATTAGTGCAAAGCTAGTGAAGTGTAATTCCAGACTTGTACAACTATAGAAGGAAATATTTCTTCAAAATATTGTTAGTAACTAGCAATGTTGGAAACTTGATATCTAAGAGTGAAAGTGAATATGAACTTTTATATGTCACCGCTTAAAAGTGGCATTTGGTATGCTGATTGAAAAAGTGCCTGTATTCCTTTCCATGAGAAAACATTCTGAAAAACAGTTTAAAAGACTGGAAATAGCTTATTTCATTGATTCTTAGTGTCTTTTTGCTTGTGTGCTTTTGTAAATTTCCCTTGCCTATCTGTGTTTGATAGTTTTTTCTTTTTACGATTGCTTGCGATGTTTTAAGCATGAAAATCTTGCTTGTAGGTAGAGGAAATATGGTGTACATGCTTCATGCTGGTTTTTAACACGGTGTTAGTATTAGTTTATAGAACGTCATGTGCAGGATAAAAGTAATACGATGCAACATTTCACTCGTTATTTAGCTTTAGAAGTTAAAAGTTGCTTTATTTAGGAAAAAAAAAACCAAAGCAGAAAACAACAGCAACAACCAATAGTCAGAATTAAAGCTTGCTGAGTGACTGGGAATGAGATTGCTGCTGGCTCTGCTGAAGTGCTGAATGTTGATCAAGGGTTGGACATTAAAGGGAAGCTGTGCTTTCCCATTCCTGTGTGCCCTCCCCTCCCTTCCCCACCTGTGCCTGGAGTTCAGCGAGGAGCAAATGTTCTGCACTAATCAAAGGCTGAAATTTCACAATGCAGATGTTGTGAATTATTGTTAATTCCAGGGGATTTGTGTGGTGTCAGCTGTTAAATCGTGTCAGAACTGAAGAGACCACAAACCCCAAGACTGTAATCAGTGATGTAATTTTAAGGCATAACGTCTTGTGAAATGCCACGTCCACGTGTGGCCTTACAGTCTGTGAAACAGGGGACGTACGTTACTGGCCTCGTGACCTGGCGGTGCTTTTTCCCTTTGATGAAGTATGTAAGCGATTATAGCAAGTTCCAGGGGATTTCTTGAAAACTGACGTGGTATGGTTTTTTTCCCCTCTACTTTAAAAAGAACCAGAAAAATGTTATCCCTACGGTACAAGGTATATTAAATTTTTTTTAACCGTTTTTAAAGGTACTTAGCACTTTTCTAAAACACATATTGACTTGTTATTAACTTATTCCTCTACAGGGTGTGATAGGTGTACAGTTGGTGGTTACCATGGTAATGGCTAGTGTCATACAGAAGATCATACCTCACTATTCTCTTGCTCGTTGGCTTCTCTGTAGTGGCAGGTAAGATAAGAAATACGGTGTGTGAATATGGTAATGCAATTATACATTAGAGTAGTAACAGTAAAACATGCTAGTTTAGGTTGTTTTCTTGAAAAATAATTAATCTGCTGTGCTTAAATTCATTACCATAGCATTGTGACACCTGACTTACAGGCTCAAGGTATAAAGACAGTGTTGCTGAGAAAGAACAGAATTCTGTGTTGTTATTAATTGTATCAGTCATAAAGTTGGTTGTTGTCCAGCTCTGATACTATTAAAGGCGCAAGCTACATACTTTAATATTAAAAAGCTAAACTGAATACAAGACACTGAAGAATAGATGGATTTTTTTCTCTATACTGCCTCAGTGTTCTTGATAATCCACATGCTGATTAGCCTTGCATATAAAGACTGCTTAGGTATTTATTAAAAATTCAATTTTTTTAAATACTTCATAGGACAGGATTAGTATAAATTTCAATACACTACTTCCTCATAACAATAGATCAAACAGACATAATGAGTTGCAAGGGGAGCATTCCCTGTGTGGCTGTATCCATAATAAAAATGAAACCCAGCAGCTGTTTTGAATATAAATCAGTATTTAAATATTAAAAGAATCATAGACACTGTGTTTTTTCGTTTGGGAAGAAAACCACTTTGTATGATTAGAAGGTAGTGTGCTGTCTTTTGTAATTGTTAAAATTTCGAGAATACCAAATCTCTACTCCCTGATTTCTGAAGGAGTATCCTTGAATAATAATGTGCTCCATAGGAGTCTTAACCAGTCTCGTATAATTTTCCATTGCCTTTTTTCCTCTACATCTCAGAATTACCAGTTTTTTTCTTTTTGATTTTCCCTATTTCATCACCCAAAGAGTTGCTAGAAAAAATAATCTAATTGTCATTTAGATGTGTGTTAGGTATCACTGTTTACGTATAATGGAAAATGGCAATTGTCAGGTGAATAATATGAACAGGAGTCATACTCTTAGTTGTGTAAAGGCCATTGTTGACCACATGTGCAAGGTGTTGATCACCTTTTTTGTGCTCTAAAAAGAATATTATATTAAGAAATATGAAATTGCATACCATTTATTTTTAAGGTGTGTTAATACCATAGTATTTTTATAGCAATTATTCAAATGATATTTTCTACTTTCTATGTCCTGTTTAAAAGATTTTATTTAAATTTTTAATTCAAAATTTAAATATTTAAATGCTCTTTTAAAAGAATTGCTCAATATTATGCCCATGTTCTTAATTCCTGTGAAGTTTTCACTTTCTATATCCTGATTCTAAGGCATGCCTTGTGCCAATGATAGGGAGAGGTTTGCTGTTCAAGTATTTTTCATAATTCTTTTCTCCTTTTATCTTTGCACACCTACAAATTGATAAATACATAAAGGAGGATTTCAGCACTTGTGCTTATAGAATTCTGGTCCCACTGAAGTCAATGGGACCCTTACTATTGCCTTTCATGTTAGTAGTCTTGAAAATCTCATTGTTGCTTTACAGTGTTCTTCTGTTTATCTGGTAACTATTTTAGTGCATTGTAATTTCAGTCATTGTGAATAGCCTCCTGAATACAAGAATTATGTAAAGAGCCAGAAATAATTCTGTCTTCCAGAAATAAAACCAAGTTAGAAGCCTCACTGCAACAAGAATCTGAATTTTAATGGCAGAAAGAAAACCAGTTCTCTTCTTCATTTAGCTGACAAACTGTCTTTTATGTTAACCCATTTTCCTTAGTGCTGTCTTTTTGCCAACAGTGTTTTCTTTGACAGACTTGTGTGCGTGGGGTGGTGGAGGGTTTTGTACACACATAAGTGTACAGGCACAGGCAGACACACTATTAAGCAGTCCAGCTCTCCTAGGAAAAGTTACTGCCTGCTCCTCCTTTCCTTTGTCAATATACTTCCAGTAATCTTTGGTTCCCAAAACTGGTTTCTCTACCAAAATGTTGCTTTTAAGTTGCTCAGCTATGTTCTGTTTTCAGGCCACTTGAGGAAGACAGGGGAAAACGGATGTTTTATTGTACATTCGTTAATGACCTTCATTCAAATTAACTGGGGCATATCTGTGCTGCTGTTGCTATTCAGACTAACTTGGATATGTCAAAGCTACAGAGTAGTCAGTTGTGGGATCTCAGTTTTAAGCATATATAAGCTAAAGCAGATACAAACTACTTTTTTTTAGCTCTACCTCTATGAAAATGTTCAAGTCTCTTGGTTTTGAGATTTTAAATGCAAAGTGTGTAGGGTTTATTAACAAAAAAATCCCCAAACTCTTGTGTCCTATTAGTTGTAATTATGAATCGCTTGCAACATAATTCTGTAGTGTAATTAAGAGCAAATTGTGGTTTAAGTGTTTGATTTGTGTTAGTATGTTACACAGAACAGGAATTTTGTCTGTTCTGCTGTATTAAGTACTCTTTCTCTATCTGTGCAGGAAAGATTTTGAAAAATTAGCTTTCCAACACTGGTGATTTTCATTAT
>VYZV01033132.1:1888-12874 GCA_013401275.1 Pandion haliaetus
AACAGGAAGGCATTCAGTGGCATGTTCCAGGAGCTTGGAACTGACAGAGTTGGCTCAAATCCACAGGGCTTCTGAACAAATGTCACCGCATTGTTTCCCACCTTGATGTAGTTAAACTGCATTCAACATGGAATTGTACTTGAGCTAATAACCCTGCTGGACTGAACTGGGTCTTTGTAGAGGCAACTGCAATGTCTCTTCAACTTTGGCAAAGCCCAAACAAACAGACCCTAGATACTGAAGATGCAACTACACAGAGACTGTAGGCCACACAGGAAGAAGACCGCTTCCTTCTCCATATGCTGTTAGTGCTCAGTAAATCCAACACAGGATAGAAATGTCAGATCCAGAGTGTTAAGAAGCCTACTGCATCCCCACATAAATCTGGCACACTAGTCAAAGTCCTTTTGGGGAAGTAGCCATAATATTATCTGCATTATACTAAAACAACTAGTAAAAGGAACAAAAACCCAAGCAAAAGTGCTTAGTGAATGAATCACTAAAATGGCTCTAGAAGGCATGATGTGACAGCAGCAAAGATGGCTGTTATCACCAGGCCCTGTCCTGCACATAATTATTTATGATACTTGACTAAACCTAAACACAACTTTATAGGCAAACAGCACTTTGTGTCAAACGACATAGAGGAAAGCCCTGATCACAAAGAAGCATGTCTTTTTTTTGCAGTAAAATGCTTACACGGCAAGACAAGCATGATTAACACTGGTAGAGAAAAGCCAACATGCATACAGTTCTCAGCAGAAAGATCTTACAGTGCTTTGGTTGGAAACCAGCAGACCTTCAGGCAGGCAAACACTTGCTGGTTAGTTATTCATAAGTTATATAGAAATGGTGCTTTAGAGGAATGCCTGAAACCATCATTTAATAAAAACACTAGCTTCCTTCTTCACTGTCTAACTGCAAGTAGAATTAGCATTAGACTCCCACTTCTTTAATGTAAGTAAAGATGTGAATTTTAAGAATGTGAAGCACAGACAGTTTTTCTGTCTTCTGCATGTGTATTAGTACCCTAGCATAATGGACTGTAACCCAGAAAATAGCAACCAGGTGCTACATCACAGTGCAGGAATACATCCAACATCAGAACACTAGCAAGTAGTCACAAGCAGAGGTGGCAGGCTTTAGCTCAATTAAATATTAGTAAATAAAAATCGTACCTTCACAAGTGCAGGCAGAGTTGTGCTTACCTTTTGGTTGCTCTTTAAATTTATGGCTTCACTCCCTTTGTTTTCAGAACTGAAAAACAAAGATATTTTGTAACACTGAGGACTTGCATTATTCTCCTCTACCTGAGAGCCAACAGAGTATCATTCAATTTAAACACAAGAGCATTAACTTAAAAAGACAGAACATATTTTCCAAACCATAGCCCATATTCTGCATATATTGCAACTGAAAAAGCCATGCCCCAAAAAGCTGAAGATGGAAGAAAAAATGCCTGTTTTGCCTTGTACAGAGGTTTTCAAACTCCAGCATTCAGAAATGGCACACAGCATTTCAGCTCTTCCAGCTGAAAATAACCCAAGCTTTCTGGGCATACGTATTATTTTCTGCTGTAAAAATGATACTACAGTTAACTGATCATCTACTAAAGCAGCATTCATGCCATAGCACTATCAGTTCTTTTACTGAGGACTGTGACCGAGTGAAATATACTCAGGGCAGATAGAATCATCACAAATTGCAGCTACCATGTTTAACAGATCTTTACTGAACATACCTAATGGGGGTTTGCAGGCAAATTCAGAAGAAATTTTAGAAAGGGGACAACAGGCATGTTGTTATTACCAAGGCAACACCCACTGTTCCATTTCAGAAGTCAGAAGTCCAAAGTCACATATGTCCTTATTACCAATTTACCTTGGTCAAAATTTTCTTCAGAGCCCATCTTTGGAATGAAGGGAACTATTCCCCCCCGCCCCCCGATTCTGAAAATGATCCTTAAGCGTGCTTCCCCCATGTCCGACAGAGCCAATACCAGCCGGCTCCAAGACAGACCCGCTGCTGGCCAAGGCCGAGCCCATCAGCGACAGTGGTAGTGCCTCTGAGATAACAGGTTTCAGAAGGCGAAAAAAAAAGTTGCTGGGGCACAGAAACTGCAGCCAGAGAGAGGAGTGAGAACGTGTAAGAGAAACAACCCTGCAGCCACCAAGGTCAGTGAAGAAAGAGGGGGAGCAGGTGCTCCAGGCGCCGGAGCAGAGATTCCCCTGCAGCCCATGGGGAAGATCGTGGTGAGGCAGGCTGTCCCCCTGCAGCCCAGGGAGGTCCACAGTGGAGCAGATATCCAGCTGCAGCCCGGGGAGGACCCTGCACCAGAGCAGGTGGGTGTCCGAAGGAGGCTGTGACCTAATGGGAAGCCCACGCTGGAGCAGGCTCCTGGCAGGACCTGCGGAGAAAGAAGCCCACGCCTGGAGCAGGTTTTCTGGCAGGACTTGTGACCCCCCTGGGGGACCCACGCTGGAGCAGTCTGTTCCTGAAGGACTGCATGCTGGGGAAGGGACCCACACTGGAGAAGATCATGGAGAACTGTCTCTTGTGAGAGGGACCCCATGCTGGAACAGGGGAAGAGTGTGAGGGGTCCCGCCCCTGAAGAGGACGAAGCGACAGAGACAATTTGCGATGAAATGATCGTAACCCCCATTCCCCGTCCCCCTGCACAGCTGGAGAGGAGGTAGAGAATTCAGGAGTGAAGCTGTGCCCAGGAAGAAGGGGGTGGGGGTGAAGGTGTTTTAAGATTTGGTTTTATTTCTCATTACCCTACTCTGGCAATAAATTAATTTTCCCTAAGTTGAGTCTGTTTTGCCCGTGACGGTACTTGGTTGAGTGATCTCTCCCTGTCCTTACCTCGACCCATAAGCCTCTTGTTATATTTTCTCTCCCCTGTCCAGGCGAGGAGCGGTGTAATAGAGCAGGTTTGGTGGGCACCTGGCATCCAGCCAGGGTCAACCCACCACAAACTTAAAAGCAAAAATGTATCAAGAAAAACATTAGATGATGTTAATGACAGACATCACTTCCTGCATTGCATATCATAAGCTAAAGAAAAATAACTTTGTACCAATGGATCATGAGAGAAATGGTCAGTATTGCAATGAAGTCATAATCACTTCAAAAAACCCTCTTTCATCAACTTTAGAAATTTAGCTTTGCTATTGACAAATGCACAAGCCTTTATTTCTGAATTTGTATGAAGAGTTGAACTGAAAGCTGTTCAAATAAAAATAAAAAATAATTATTTGTATTTTGGTGAAATTCTGCCAGGATCTGGAGAAAGGATTTAGATGTACCATTACTCCTACCGCTACTGACTGTTAACCACAGGTAAGCACGTCTCAGTAAGACTTCTGAAAAGAAAGGTTTTCTTCCTATTGTGGATTAGGCATCAGAGTTAAATATACGTTGATATACACACAAAATACAAAAGTCAGTCTGACTAAATGCTAGTTTCCCTCTCAGCTGCTCAGAGACAACATTCCCTCCACAAAAATGAGAAGGGACTCTCCTGCAATTAAGTTTTTCAAGATCTTTCAGATACATCAAAAGAAAAGCTCCTTCCTCTCTCTTATGGATCCTCTTCAAGTTGAAAACCATGTACTTTCAGATCACCTCAGGTAATCTTTCATAATGCATTCATAAACGCAAAGATGGTTTTTCAGGGAGAGCATCAGACAGTCTTGGATGTTCTTTGCCTCCCTGTAAGACAGAGCAGATAAATTAATATTCTACCCTATTAATTTCTTCTGCTGTTAGTGTGTTTCATGAAGGAGATGTCACAATCACTTCTGGGCAGTCTGACGCACTAATAAAAGTGCTTCTCACGACAAACTATTTTCTCCCTCCTAGGTTTTTTTTTTTTGTTGTTTTTTAAAAACACCCTTCTCAGATCTGCATGTTTTTCCCTAATGCCGATACACCTGACAGGAACAGGAATTCCCTGTACTTAAGAGTGGAATAATGAGGTTGATCTCTACCAGACGTTCCTCCTGGTTTCAGGATATCAGTCTTTATGGAACTGGTCTGCAGATCACAAATGAGATCCTTGCTTTCATTAAGTAACGCCAGCACAGATCACCAGTATCCTATACTTTCATCACTTTGTTTTGCTCATATTCTTCCCTTCACATCATGTTTTTTCCAAAATCTTTTTTTCACTTTCCTATTTCTTGTTTGCATTTGAAATGTATGCCTGTATTACTTTCTTCTAGCCAGCCAGGCTTAGACAGATCGCTATGAAATTCCATAACATACATACCAAAACTGAAAGAATGCAATTCAGCAGAAAAGCATCTTAAAATCAACAAGCAAAAAAAAAAAGTATCAAAACTTTCCTTTCCAGCATAAAATAAATGTAAACCTGGAAGAAATTCCCCACACCCTTTCATGGTTTATATTCTAGCATTTCTACATTCCTTAACCTTTTGCTTTGGGGTGTAGTTCCTCAACATGCTGACTTTGTCAGCAGAACCAGCTTTAGAAATTTCCACGCCCTCATCCTCAACGTCAGCTATCTCCTCCCACCCTTAACTCAGCAGAGCAGGGCTCTCAGGAGGGCCATGGTCTTGGATAAAATCAAGGGGGGAGCAGAAGTTTCCACCAGGAAAAATTCAGTCTGCGATCCAGTTTATAGTCCAGTGATTTGTACCAGAACAAATGAAGGGGCAAAGAATGCCACTCAACAGACAGGAACAAGGAAGCATGCACCACTGCAGCTCACTTCACCACTGAAGCTATTTTTTGTGAACCTCTTCTACCCTTGGCCAGGGCCCGGTTTTAAATGGATCTTTGACTAAAACCAAATGACTCGCGCTGAATGAATGACATTTACAGCACAAAAGCTCGCTTTGCTGGAAACAGGTCTCTTGGATTGTTTAGGATAAAATTGTTTTGGTTTACCTTCTACAGCCTAAACACCACAGACACTGTGGCTGGTGCCACACCTCGTACTTGGGACTGGAGAACAGGCTGGTTACTGCTCATCGGGCTCAAATGATGCAGCTTATCACTTCCCACTACCAATCCCCTACAATTTTTAGGGCTTTCCCCCTGTCTCATCATTGCATNAAGCTGATGTAATTATGCCACACATATTCTCATGTTGCAATGTAAGCCCATGTTATCCATACTAGTCTATATTCAGAGATGCAGTGAACACAATTATTAAACTATGACATTCACAATTAAAATTAATTCTTTGTAAGTACATAAGACATTTAGTATTTATGCTAAAAATTATCCATTCTTTAAGGTTTTTTTTATATGCCCGTGCTATCCTATCATTAGTAGCTAGATGCTATACTTCCAAGAACTGTATTCTAAGGGGAGGTTATTTATTTTTTTTCTACAGGACAGTATCTGCAACTAAATATTGTTATAAATGTTGACCTGGTAGCTGTGTGATATCACACCACTTAACTCTTATGCCTTTGCTAAGAACTGAAAAAAACAGACTGGTAGTATATACAGGCTGGCCATGAAATAGGGATTCCCCCCATTTGGGCTATATCTGTATTATTAAAGTTTGGCTCCAAGGAGTTTCATCCTTGCTTTAAGCTTTTCCAGAGTGCTGCATTTTTTGAGTGCTTTGCCATGGCAGGTACTGAGCAGGCTATCTCCAGTTCAGCACATCCAAAGTTAAGCTTGTGCTTAACCAGACACATGGCTTTGCTAGATCAGCCAGCCAGCTCTCAAGAGAGCATTTCAGCACTTGCTAAATTGGGAAGATGAATCTTGTGAGTCTTCAACTCCATGCTGCACAAACTGCTGTTGTTACATTATACACCCAGCAATAGGACTCTACTAACCCAAGTTTTGAACCTACTTTGTACTTGCTTTTAAGAAGTAAAAGAGCAAAACATGATCCTAGGAAGACAGAAAACACCTCTGCCCCACCAATTTGCTTCTATGGACTTCTTAACTATACAGGCAGTCATTTACAAAATGCCACAACCACTTGTTTACATATTTAGGCAAATATTACTTTCATTTGATAGATTTAAAAAAACCCCAACACTTGGAAGTATTAAATAATGCCCAGAGTAATAAAACAGTCAGAATTAAGACTAGAAAACAAGGCTCTCAACTACTTCTCAAATATGTAATCTACTGCCTTCCTGCTGCTATTTCTGCCAGACATTACCTTTTCTGTTACGTATCAGTGCATCCAACATGGATGGGTTAGTCTTCAGTGAAGGGAGAGGGATCTCTCTTCCTCTCCTGTCTTGCTGCTCTTCCCTACTGTCTTGCCAGCACGCCTAACCTGATTAGCATCACTCCTATTCTTTAAATAATCAAGATTAAACTCAAGTTACAGAACCCATTCTGTATCTTCTGCACAAACCTTTCTTTGTGTGATTTTCTAACACTTTCTGTTCCTCTGCTGCTGAAAATCTGTTCTGACCTTTCCGTAACACTGGAACGGGTGATGTCTGAATCAGAAGCAGATTTGTGGTCCAAGTTTTTAATCATTACACTTATGCAGGAGAGGTTAGAGATTCTCATGGGGGAGCCAATGTTCATATTCTGCATTGTTGCTCACGCAAAAAGTAGACACCTATAAGTAGTACTCAAACTCAGGTTACTTAATATACATGAGGGAATACAGTCAAGGAAAAAAAAAAAATTTAATGGAGCACATTTAAGTGCACGGCTTGCAAGATCTTTTCCAACTGCCTCTAAAACCAGAACAAGACAATTACAAACAATGATATCTTCAAAAGGCTCTCATGGCATCTCTCTATGCTGCGAGAAGTCTGCTTCCTCCATCCTCGTCCTTCATAACAATCCCTCGGAACTTGCAAATTAAAAGCCCATCCCCGTCTTCCTTTATTAATCTACCCCACCCATGTTATGCACACAGCAGATTGTGAGTATGTTGTGTCAGATAAAAAAAAAAAAAGCTAAACAGCATGCAAGTGCAATACAGGACAAACATGAGAGTTTTGATGAGACTGACCAGATGCAGAGCTCACCAAACGGAAAGAAACTGCTCTGATATTTTAGGTTCCTTTTACAAGGAGAAGGTACAGGCTGCTGATTGCTGTTTGGGAAGGGGGAAATTAATGGGCGGTCTCTTAAGGAAACAGGGACTGCTGGCTAAAGCTCAACTTGGACAGCACTGCTGGATGTCGACCCTCCCTCCTTCTCCCACTGCTTAGAAGCAAAGTCTCTTCCAATGCGGCAGCTCCAACACTTCACTTCTCGCGCAGTCCAGGTATTACCAAATAGGTGAGTGCGTTATTTTGCCATCTCTCTTTCTCTCCCTTTAGGGACAGATGACTCCCTGAATAGTCCAACCCTCTTTGCTACTGCATTAGACTAGCATTATTTAACTGGTCTTCTCTTCAGATTAACTCAGAAACCATTTAGCCATTTAATGTGATGACTCGTAATGGTAAGGAGAATAAGCAATGTCTAACCTGAAAGATGCTCCAGGGTGCCAAGAGGCAAAAAGCTTCTACATCTGCCTGTAGTGACATAATGCTAATAACCTAAACCTGACCTATACATACATCTATGTATCTATCTATCCAGGTTCCAGGACATCACTTGCGACATCTCCATCCCAATATTTTCTAAACAGTTTTTCTCAAGACAATGTGTTTTGGGGGATTGTTGATACAATTCACTCTCCACTGGAGTCCTCACTTAGGCTAATGTCATTTTTAGGTTTCATTTCTTGCTAGTTTCTTTATTTCAGCATTCTGGGGTGTAATGCCAGTTCCTGACCCCTGCCTTTTATATCTCTGAACACAGCTAATGCTCCTCTCTGGGAAGCAACACCTCATTTGGTTTTGATATCATGACTTCCAGTTTTACTTGGCACCAACACAGTGGCACGTTCAGTGGTGACCTTCCAGGAGGGTAATTCAACAGAGGAACACAGAGATGGCTAACAAGGATCTCATCACCTAAGTACTTTAAAATCCAGCTGTTCAAGAGCCTCCCTGAAGAATGTGAGCGAGCAGAAAACCATGAGTCTAATAATACTATCAAATATAGATGTGCAAGACCAAAATCTCCATGAAGTTTCAGCACATTACAGGGATTCTCAAACCACATCCACAGACCAGCAGCAGTTATGAAACTTTTATTAAACATCTGCAAAGAGCCATAGGTTAGCTAGTATTGGTTTCTTCTCTGTTCCGGCTTCCAAGTGGTAATTAAAAAGATTACTGCTAAAAATTCAGACTTTTGAGTAATATGTTTCGATATATACCAGTTGCCCTACTTGCCATACAGACCCTTATGATTACTGAAGCTGGCCTCCTGCATAATCTGGATTATGAAATTTCACCAAGGGAGACCCATGTCAAGCCTTTAACACCTGACCAAAAGATACGAGCTTTGATTAAAAACCATCAAGCAATGGAAAACCTACCGCATTTGTGAATAAGACTTTGCCATGTAAACTACTACTAAATTCACTGCTTAAAATGAGGCTTACTCTTCTGATTTGTGAAGCCTCATCTCTCAGCTACGGGATCAACCCACATCTATGTGGGACAGATTACAAAAGCTTCGGGTTCAAATATCCTCTTCAAGACACAGGTCTACTATGACATGAAGCACTTAACTCCCATTTCCCTTGCAGTTACACACCTTGAGGCAGAGTCGTTCCTCAGCTGTAACCCTGTCATTTCACAACCTTCTCTTAGGCGAACTAAACGCTATTGAGCTACTTAATTTTATTCTGTGAGGGTGGTTTTCCAGACATCAAATTGTTCTGGAGCTATTCACACAGCCCTTTTTAGTTTGTCATCATCTTTTTCATAATAAATCATGGACACCGCAACTAGACTCAGTACTCTAGTAACCAATGTTCATCCACACAATACATGTACTTTTTTATTTATACATCCCAGAATCACATTTTCTCTCCAAGCCACCACTCTGCTTTGGCAGCTCATGTTCAGCTGACTGTCAACCACGGCAACCTGGTCTGCTTTTAACGTTGTCATCTACTTGGTGATTCCCATACTTCTCGCTCCGGTCATCTGCAAACTTCACATGCTACAGTTTTGTCCTCTCTCAAATTATTTGTGAAGTTATTAAACTGATTCAGAAATACGTCCTTTTAATTTTCTTCAAATACATCACGTAGAAAATTATTTTTCATCTCTGGTCTTTTTATAACCCTCCATATGTCGATATTTAGCCAACTGCCATTACGCTTGCAAATATGTTAATTGGAGCATCAGCACCAAGTCAGATGCCTTAAAGAGTCTAAGGATATCATTTCAGCAGTTTGTTCAACCAAAGCTTGTAATCTCATAAACAAAACGAAGTTTGACAATCCCCATCCTCCAGTGATGTTGGGATCAACATCATGTTTATTAACTTCTCAGGTCACCTGGAAGTCTTGGTAAATCAACTTTTCAATGCCTCTCCTTTAATCCAACCAAATACAATAGACTTAAAAGTGAAACACCAACACCTTACTCTAGATACTAACATCACACTTGTGAAGCCATTCATGCGCTGTGCAACCAGGAGGGCTATCAGAACCTGATCTAAGAAGAGAAGTCTCACAATTTTTAAGAGTCAAACTTTTGGCATTTATATTGAACGACATGAGCAAGGGTACAGTAAACTTTTGTTAAATGAATCAACAGGAAAACGCTACTGTAAAGCTCAGCAGCAACAAGATGTGAGGAAATCAATGAAAATTCCTGAAAACTGCCTTCTGCATCAAATGACAATTAAAATACATTAGTATTTTAACAAAAAATAAAGATGCTACCATTTTAATAGAAAATAGTAATAAATAAAGAGCTCTTTCCTCTGTCCCCCTCCCCCTCAAAATAGAACACTGCCCTTCTTGAAAAGCTTCAAAATGAAAAATTTTGGCCAACTTCTCAGCAAGACTCCCGAAGCTAACACTGTTCCTGGGAAACCAAATGGTTCTAGCAGTGACACGGTCTGCCCCTAGTATCTGGCAAGACTGTTGCAGATTGTCTTAAGGAGAGAGGGAGTGTTTGCACAGAAATTTGAATGTGAAGCTTCTGGCTCCTACTTCCCTGCTTAAGCTTAGGCCACACACATAGGCGAGGACAAGTAAAGACATTAAGGTAAATGGAAATTATAAAAACAAGTTAGTGAGTTTGAAATTAGAGGGTCAAAGGAAAGCAAAACTGCTATTTCATTTAAAACAAATAAGGGAAGTGGAGGAAAAGGCACAGAAAGCAGAGAAAGGTAAGGAGGGAGAAATGAAGCCAGGAGGAGGAGGAGGCAGGAACTTAGGCAAAAGAAGTGTCACAATCAGCTGATTAAAGTGTTGGAATAGCACAAAACGTATTATATTCGATTAAACTATCCCAGTTAGAAACTGGTTTGATTACAGACAGCATTAAGCAACTTAGATTGTTTTAATTTTTACTCTCAGACCTGTTTAGGCTGCTTATTTACATACTGTTCCTTCCTTGCGTAGCAAAGCCAGGTCAGCTTCATGTTCCGCATTAGCAGCACTGTGTCACATAGACTATGTGAGCTACACAGAATATGTCAGTATAAAATAAAGAGAATTTTTTTAATCCTCTTTCAAAATGCAACTAAAAATATCACAGAAAATAAAGACGTTATAAAATCACAGATATACCACATTTTACAATGAAAATTTACATGAAAAATGCAAGAACCAAACCATGTCTTTAGATTGAACATGTACCTTTTAAGTTTAAGGGCTAGAACTAAGTGAAATAATTATGATGGCCCATGAGCACCCTAGCTGAATAACTTAATCTGTTTTATATGTGAGGGAATTGAACAGCTGTACAAAGGCTAGAGAAAAGAAATATAAATGTTTCTGAGTAGAGCCTCCTTTGATATTGGGCAGTACGATTATACCAGATTACATCAAGGTTTTTCTTCCGGCATCTGTCAAGCATAGTAACCAGCATTAATGTAGAATCTGCTCAATATTTGCCAGTCTAACTGGTTAAATAATGTTTCCAACATTCTTATGAAATA
>VYZV01033133.1:226-16502 GCA_013401275.1 Pandion haliaetus
TTTTTTTTGGAGGAGTGAGGATATAACTTTAAAATGACCAAATTTAAAAAAAAAAAAGAAAAGAAAAGAAAACTTGGCTGGATAAACTTACTTGAAGTGTGACATCTTTTCTCTGTCTCAGTATGCTTAGATATTATAAAAGCATTTATGCTTTTTTGTATAGGCTTCCTACCTGGGACTAGATTTGAGAAGGTGATAAATACATGTGCCAGGGGACTTAAGAAGGATCATCTGCATGGCTGAGTCCAGTCTCCTCCTAAATTTAGGCAATTGCATGATAGATATTTAATCTGGATATCTAGATTACTTGAGGATTTCTTTTTTTCATATAATATGGGGTGCTGTTTTATAACCATGGGTTTGAAGCGTTAAATAATTTTCAAGAAAGCCGCACCAATGCAAGTTTGGTACTTGACTAAGTGAAAATATTTTTTATATGAGGCAAACTGGATGCTTCATTTGAGAGTCATTTTTGAGGAAACATTTGGAGATTTGAGACATAAACTACTTCAGATTGAAAATTAGAGGAATGAGTCAAATATGAAGGTGGCACTTGGATGTTTGGGGAAGTGGTTTGCTTTTTCATTAGCTTTAAGAAAAAACAACTGAGTGAAAATTATTTCTCTCAATTTTCTTTAGAATTTTCTCTCTCTTGTCGGCAATACTACACCTGGGTAACATCCGTTACAAAAAGAAGACTTACCGGGATGACTCCATCGATATTTGTAACCCTGAAATACTACCTATTGTGTCAGACCTGCTGGAGGTAAGCCTTCGCTTTCTGTCCTGTAACGTTCACACCTAATGAGCCACCTCTGTTTTATAATAGAATTTATTTCCAGTTTCACTGAAGAGTAAGTTCTCTTGTGTTACCATTCATATGGACTGTTCGTGTTTGCCAGTGAAAAGTTATAAAGACTTTTTTAATGAGCTTTTTTAATGTAGGGTTTTTTCCTCTACTCTTCAGCTTCAGGTTTAATTGACTGAAAATACTGTTTCTGTGATTAAAATTTGGAAGATTGCAAACTGGTCCTACATGGAAAGCAAAGCTGCCATTCAGTGCAGCAGTTTCTTCAATTGCCAACCATCAGCTCCCTCACCAAAATTCCCTGATGCTCCTGAAATCTGTTCCATTATTTGTGTAAGAAACTACAGCAATTGTAAGACTATCGGCTCGCTCTTCTGGTTCAGGTGGTGGCTGTAGGAGATGCTGAGCTTGCTCGCAGTGTTTTACTGTCTGTTGTTACCCTGCCAGCATCCACAAAGGTTGTATTAGAGATACTGGAGGGTGCATCTCATCCCTTTAGTACCTATTTATAGCCCTATTATCCATGCATTTATCTAGGTCCTTTGTGAACCTGTTGATGCTATCTGCGTTTAAGACCTTTTACTGAAAGCACTTTGTCCTCCGTGAGTCACCTCTGTGCCAGTATCATTTGGGAAGGGTTTGTAGGTCTCAGCCTGGATGGCCCAGGACCGTACCCAATTCTGTAAATCAGTGCCAAAGCACTAAGTAAGTTCTTAGGAGAGCTGCCTTGTTAGCCCAAGCAGGTTATGAAGCTGTGGCATTACTTGTTCATGAGAATAGTCTTCATTTCAGTGAGCCAACTTGTCCTGCGCTTGTGTTACACATTCAAGAGCTGAGCTTAACACCTCCTGAAGTGGATATAGGTGGCCAGAAGCTCTCCTTGCCGCCTCACTTTTCTTGAAATGCTCTAAACCACTTTTAACTCCAAAGGATACTGAAATGTTATACTTGTAGTTGGTTAGAACAGCTATTATCTTTATTCCTTTGTACTCACTGGATAGTGTGGAAGGTTCATTTTTGCTTATTTTATGATAGCATCAGAAGATAACTTGTCATTTTGTGTACATGTGATGCTCTTCCCATTCCTTCCCTTAAATAATGGTTGTACTATCTCACTACCTAAAGAGCTCGGGAATTGGATCTCACGGATTTTCATAGCACTTCATTAATGCTTTGAGTTTAGGGAGGGGAAAGCTTCTGTAAAATATGGTTATAAGCAGCTGGATGCTCTTTGCATCTTGGCCTTGGAGACTGCAGAAATAAACAGAAGGAAATATGAGTTTGGAGGAGAATGTTGTTGATCTTACCCTTTTAAAAATGGCCATAGCGAGAGCGCCAAGTCATTTAAGAAGTAATTGTTTTTTAAAAAAGCTTTGAATAAGAGAGTGACTTAGAGAGCTGAAAAAGTTCCAGACTTTGGGTCTTTGCCCTGGCTTTCTTCTGCAAACAAACTCTTCTGCAACATCTGCATGCTGTAAGGTATCGGGTTATTTTTTGCACGTGTACACGTGAAGTGATGCATCGGTTGAGCCATATACATCCAGTGGTGGCTTAGTGCCATAGTCTGATACAGCACAGAGCATGGATACCATGCTCACTTGCAGATAGTGTCAACAATATGTTTAAAAAAAAAAAAAAAGGTATACATATGTATTTAACTTTACCATTTTGAAAAAGCAGTAGAATCTGGTGTAGATGAGCAAAGTGATAGGTTTGTGTTCATCTTGGTAAGTCTTTTGCAAGCTAAATGACTGTATACGGCATAAAATGCTTGTTAATTAGATCAGGACAATGCAGATCTCAAGTCTGATCTTGTGAAATACTTTGGGTATTTGAGTATACCAAAATATACAGATACATACCCAAATACATTTGGGTGAGTGGTGTAGCTTGTCCTTAAAGTTGCATGTATATGGTAATTTATCAATGGAATTGGAGACATTGGTTGCCTCCAAGTGTAAACTTTCAGATAGACCCACTCCCCAATCAGCTGAAATAAAGGCAAGAATCTCATTTTCAGAAAGGGCTTGATTTCTCTTTCTGAAATGCTTGGTTTCTGTTTCTTTGCAGACTTGAACAGATCTTGTAATGCTTATTCAGATTTGACCAAAACAGAGGACTAAAGGGTTCAAACAGATGAAACATCATTACAAAGAGCATCCATTGCACTTTATTCATTAGCTAGCTACTTACAACTCTCCAAATCAAGTGTAGTGGATTCTTCTCAGCCAGAGACCAAAAATACTGGTTGCAATATTTGACACTTTGGGTAATTATTTTAATTACTTTTTTTTTTGCGGTCACTGAACAGTATACAGTTTTGCTTTTCACACTATTGTTGCTGAAAATATGAATTGGGTTGAAAAAGTTAATTATCCACTCTCTAGATCCTGGCATTACTTGCTAAGACTGAAAAATCATCTTGGAATTAAATAATATTAGTTGACAAATAGTTTAACTTCTTTTCATACAGCCACTGGGTGCTTGGCAGGATGGTCTTGAGTGTAGCAAAATGATGGAAGAAACCATATCTGCTGTGATCTGGTACTTAATTTGGGGGCGTTTTGGTTTAGGTTTAGGTTTTTTTCCTTAAATGGCCCACTGGATTTGTTCAGTCAAGGATTTGACGTGGAAAAGAGGAGAAAAAAGTCAACTGGACGTGGTGGAAAGGCTCTGAGAAGCAGGAGCTGAATTGGCTGTCTCTGAGACCAGCCAAGAAGAGGAGCTGCAGAGGTCCTCTTGCACAGCACCAAATGTGCAGGATGCAAAACTAAGGTTTTCCCTCTCCAAAGGAAAGTCTGGCCCAAATTATCATGAGCTAGGTGGTTTACATTGGAGCCTCTGAGCCTCTAAGGACAACTGGGGGAATTTACCTGCTGCAGCAGTTAATGCAACAACACTGAACAACTATCCTTCCTCTGTATAATGAGATTCGTGTCCCTATAAAATGAAGCTAGTATGCAGACTTTTTAAGGAATCTGGGACAAGATGATGATCTGTGATGGATTTGACTTTTCTTAGATACCAACAACCCTGTCCAATATGGTTTTGGTTTATTAAAACATTCAGACCAGCATTTCTTGAAAAAGCAAACTGCAATATAGGATTTTGGCCAGACTCTGCAGATCATTGTTTCATTTACAGTAAGACCCTGATTCTTCCCCCCCCCAAGAAGAGACATAGCATGTGGATTATGTGAGGCTTTTGGCAGGTTTTTCATGGCCTTTGTTTAAACTTTGCTGAAATGCCATGCCGTGGTGTGATGTCAAGGTTGCCTGATGGATCGAGCAGACGTGGAGTCCTGTGCAAGCGCTGCAAATATCACGGGTTCTCTGCAGAAATTGTAGAGGATTGTGTAAAACTGGAGGAGACTTTTCTGTTTCTGGGGAAGAGCCTGGAAAGGCTTATTTGTGGGCTTATTAACAAAAGCAGTCTATCAGAAATGATCTAGTGTCAGTTGACCTTTTTTTCTTTAGAAGAGCAGGAACATTTTAGTTGTGTACATTTACTAATACTGGAAATTATTTCCGTGGATGGGGCATTAAGGAAGGCAAATTCTGTCTTCACTCAATGGAGCAGTTTTTTATTCAGTTTTAGGTGTAGGTGACCAGTCTCAATGCAAATAAAGGTAAATAAAAGTTATCAAGTGTCTTAAATTAGTTTTGCCAGATCTCTTTTTGCATTGATGATGTTAGCTCTTAGAGCTAATGTCTACCTCCATGGGAGATTTATGTGCTCAAGTTCTTTTTCTGCTAAAAAATTGTCTTCAGCTTCCCAGAGGGATTTCACAGACGTTGTGCTCCTTGTGTGATAAACATCTTGGAAAGTAATTGGGGAACAAAAGGGAGGTGAGGATTACGAGGCAGCCAGTTTTTGCATCCAGCCTTCTCTTCTGGATCCATTTTCCAGACAAAGTTTGGGGATCATAGAATGGTTTGGCTAGGGAGGCACCTCCAAAGTTCATCTAGTCCAACCCTCTTGCAATGAACAGTGACATCTTCATCTTCCTTGGATGCGAAGCTCCAAGCCAGAACTCAAATCAAATAACTTTCTAGTTGTTTGAAAGAAAGTCTGAAGAGAAGGTTCAGATCTTTTTCAAGAAGAACTGATAGAAATCTGAATTTATTTTCTGTTATTCCACACCAGGCAGCTTTTGAATGACTGCTCAATGCTGTAATCCCTTTCTCAAACATGGGAGGAGAGACAAAAAGCGGTGTTTTCTTGCTCTCAAGTTGGAAATGGTTCATTTTTCTTCAGCTGCTACAACATAATATCCCAGCATTACTGCAGAAGCAATCTCCGCCTGCCTTGGCTCCAGCCCAGCCCTTGTGGGAGCCCGCTGTCTGCTCCCTGCCACACTCTGCTGATGTTTATAGCCATGGCAGCATTGCAGGTCATCCTTCACTGGGTTTTAGAGCTCTAGTCAGCCAGCCCTCTCAGTGTTGGTTCAACTTGCACGTGGCAGTGAAGTCTTAAATCTGTATTTTGTCCCTGTAATTAAGATATAAACTCCTATGGGCCATGTAGGTTTTTTTTAAGAGGGAGAGCAGGACTTGCCCTTTAGCACCAGAAAGCAAAAATCCATAAAATGTAACTTTTAAGTGTAATTCCCAGGGCACAAAATAAAGAAATAAGTTGTGTTCTCCTCTTTGCTAATCTACTAGGATGGTTTTTGTCTCTTTTTTTAGTGTATCATGCTTATTGGAGAAGGAAGCATAGGATATACGTGATGGGGAAGCTGCAAGTATCTCCATGCACCAGGTGTCCTTAGTCATTGGCACGTGCCAATTTTATCTTTAGAAAGCTCCTATCACTCCTTGCTGGCATCAGGAGTCAGCTACCTTCAAGCTGTGACCTTAAATGAAAATTAGGATAATTTGGCTGCACCTGTGGTGTTGGCTCTCAGAGGTGATGAAGCAATCAAGATCAAGCTCCACTGCGTGGTAATTGCAGGCAGAAACCCAGGGAGATGCAGGGATTACTTTCCTATCTTTGCCAAGTATGTTTTTGTATGAGAAGATGGTTCAATACGATCCCTCCGGGTCAGCTCACAGCAGGTCTGGAGATGAAGGATGCACATCTGCAGGTCTTATCCATCAGGAGAGCAGAGGGAGAAGGAAACCAGGGTGAACATTAGATGGGGATGGTGAGGGATGGCATGGCTAGTGGTTTAAACTGTTTAAAATCCCTGTGTTTGCTAACAAATCTGGGACTTGGAAGCATTTAGGTTGTTTAGGAGTATTACATTGGGCTGTTTTGATTAGTAACCATCTGATACCCCTCTGCCTTGTTGCCTTTGATAATTAAAAAAAGCCAGCATGCTGGCTGCAAGTTCGGAGCATCCCTCCTTTGTGTGGGATAATGAATGGTGTAAAACTCACCTTTGTTCCAAGCTGTGCAATTGAGGGAGGGCAGCTGATAGTCCTGCAGTCACAAGCTGCTGGAAAACTGTCTGTGTTTTGCCTGCAGAGCTGAAATTAAAAAAAAAAAATCACCATTTTGCTGAATGTAGAGGAATAGAAACCAAATATGAAAACTTGCTGTGGATTTCCAGATGAACCAGAAGATTATTTTTTTTCTGCTTGATTTTGAAATGTAAAATCAGATCGTAGGAACTAGGGGCTCTACAGTATTACTGAGGACTAATGAAACAAACCTCAAAGTATTGAAGTTTGATTTCCAGGGACATAGACCTTGCTGGTAGGTGAAAGTCATATACGGGTGACTTAATGTTTTCTGCTTTCCACACCACAGCAACAAATTCTTGTTAGTGGGTGTTGCAGGAAAAGTCAGTTATATAAAAATGTGCTGGAGTTTATCAGGGAGACTCCCATGACAGTATTTTTGGTAGAAAGTAGTTTTTTGTACAGAACAACTTTGTTATGGAGATGGTTTGTGAAATTTCTTAAGTTCCACTGACTTGTTTGCATTGCTCTTCATACTAATTACTGGATTAAAGCAATAGGTCAAAGTACATAAACCACTAAGTTTCCCATCATCTGCATCAAATCATAAATAGTTTACCAGGGATAAAAATATGGCTTTAGATAGCTTCAGAAATGTGGATTTGGTGCTTCTAGTCTTGATCAGTGATGTTCTGAGCAGGTCTGGAGTCCTTCAGTTAGGATAAGCAGCTTGTATAGACTTCAGTGCAGCTTCTGAAGCAACAACATCTCTTTATCAATCCATAGCTACTAACTCTGGGCATAAAGATTTTCACCCAGACTAACAATTTCTTTTTTTGGCATTGAAACTTAGCAAAGAGCAGTCAACGACTCAAAGTATTTAGGTCTAACTTATGTGTAAGCCTATCACTGCCTATTCTAGTAGAGAGGTAATGCTTCAGAATTTTTCCAGGAGTGTCAAAATAAAAGGGACTTGAAACTGGTCTGAAGAGAGGCTTTCTCCCAACAATTCATGGCAAGTACTGCTTAATTTGTCAGCACGGTTTACCTATTTGCTGAAATGTCTGTGTTTACACAACTGATTTTTTTCTGCAAACTGGTTTCTGTTATGGCTGATTAGAGATTATCACCTCACCAGGAACTGGTGTCTTTAGGGAGTAAATATCAGGTGCGAATAGTAGAGTAAATATCAGGTGCTTCTCAATAGGTTTCTTCCTCCTTCTAATTCCTCCCCACCCTGAAAAACACAACCCCCCCCCTCTACTTGGTTAGCTCTTAAATGGATGACACTATTTTGCTTATTTATAGAGTAATTTGTATGATGTCATCTTAACAACACTAGAAAGTTGACTGATTTTGCCAGCAAAAAGTGTGGGAGGGAGGAGCTGAACTGGGAACAAAGGAAACCAATGGGAAATTGCTAGAAATACGATGACTGAATGTGGAAAATCAGGTTCTCTTGAATACCATGGTGTCTGGTTTCCGAGATGCTGAATTTATGTGCTGAGTTGTCTCCTCCCAATGGCTAGCTTGTTCTTACGCATTGAACATTAACTCTGCAAGGGCTGGCAAAAGTGTTTTAAACTTATTTAAAAATTAAATTTATAAATTTATGAAAATGTTTACACTTATAAATTTTAATTTTTAAAAAATTAGGTTTTAAAAAATTTTCCTAGAATAATCATTAACATCAAGATTTTTGTTTTAGGTGAAAGAAGAGATGCTGTTTGAGGCCCTGGTTACCAGAAAGACGGTGACAGTAGGAGAGAAACTGATCTTACCGTACAAACTGGCAGAGGTCTGTACATGATGCTTATTATTAAAAGGGCAACTCTTGGGATGGTTTTCAATGCTTTGAGATGTACACTCAGCTCTGGTAGAGTTTTTTTTCAGTATTTATGTAAAAATAATGTCAGAGAAGCTAATGTGTATGAATCTAGAAAATTATTTACTTTACCTTCTACACCATTCCTGGAGAGCAAGTTAGCAATGTATTCTGTGATAGTCTTTTAAGTGTTTTAATGACTTACAGTTGTGTAAGTATACTCCAAAGCAAAATTGTGCATTGCTGAGTGTGTATGATAGAATCATTTAGGTTGGAAAACACCTTTAAGATCATCAAGTCCAACCATCAACCATGCCCACTAAACCATGCCCTGAAGTGCCTTGTCTACGTGCTTTTTGAATACCTCCAGGGATGCTGACTCCACCACTTCCCTGGGCAGCCTCTTCCAATGTCTGACAACCCTTTCAGTAAAGAAATTTTTCCTGATATCCAATCTAAACCCCCCCTGCCGCAACTTGAGGCCGTTTCCTCTTGTCCTATGGCTTGTTACTTGGGAGAAGAGACCAGTGCCCACCTCACCACAACCTCATTTCAGGGAGTTGTAGAGAGCGATAAGGTCTCCCCTCAGCCTCCTCTTCTCCAGGCTAAACAACCCCAGTTCCCTCAGCCGCTCCTCACAAGACTTGTGCTCCAGGCCCCTCACCAGCTTCGTTGCCCTTCTCTGGACATGCTCCAGCGCCTCAATGTCTTTCCTGTAGTGAGGGGCCCAAAACTGAACGCAGTACTCGAGGTGAGGCCTCACCAGTGCCGAGTACAGGGGGACGATCGCTTCCCTGCTCCTGCTGGCCACACTGTTTCTGATACAGGCCAGGATGCCGTTGGCCTTTTTGGCCACCTGGGCACACTGCTGGCTCATATTCAGCCGGCTGTCAACCAGCACCCCCAGGTCTTTTTCTGCCAGGGAGCTTTCCAGCCACTCTTCCCCAAGCCTGTAGCGTTGCATGAAGTAGTATTCTTCATATGTTGTTCCTTAAACTGTAGCACTGATTCATCCCACAGTAGAGTGGTGGCCTAAGACCTCCACGAAATTTTTGGTTGGGTCCTAAGTGCCTATGTTAGTCATGGTTCTTGTATGGGAGGAGCTGGAGATCCTCTGCAGGAGATTCCGATTATCTTTTCTTCAGAACTCTCACAACCTGGGTCCTTGGAGCAGCCACAACTGCATCAGCCGCTCTCAAACTTGTGTAGTTTGTGCCACTGCTAACTGTGGGGCTGGCACATCATGAAATGTTTAACTTCTCTATTATGGTCTGTCTCATGATTACAATGTCAGCAAACACATGGTTTTTTTCTAAATATGTGGTTTCCAGAAGTTTTGAATTCTATTCTGTGGCAGGTAAACAGAAAGACCTCTTGTTTTCTTATATTCTCTAAAGTATATAAGCTCTATTCTGATGCATCTAGCGTTCTTGTATCCCCTGCACCAGTTTAAGAACATTAAGCATGGCATCACACCATGCTCAGTCCCTCAGTTCCCCTTGTTGACATGTGGTTGTATGAGAATTTGCAACACCTTGAGTAACATCTCTGAGAGCAGTCTGTTGTGTCGCAAGTAAGCAAGCACATGATGTGTTGTCATTAGGGTCAGCTGTAGATATTTTGTCCTTTTTTCCAGAAAAAATAATATTTTCTCCCCTTTTGAGATTGTGTGTTTACTCAGCTTTAATATTTAAAAGTTAAGTGTTGCCTTTGCACAAGGCTTGAATCTCCCCTAACAAAGGGCATACAAATGCTATTACTATGTCTTTGTGATGGACATATAATGGATGTGGTATTTGTACTTTTTTCCTGAGTCTTGGGCACAGACTTAAGAAATTGCTAGAAAAGTTTACAACATAACTGTAACCACCTTTCTGCTGGAGGTTACTTCCCAACAGCTGTGATGATGGAACAATGTGCAGCAATGTGCCGTCAACCACCTTGCTGCAAAACTTGGCAAGTTGAATTAAACTGTTTCTTTCAATATTTTAATCTAGGCCACTGGGTTTTGTATTGAAACAGCTTGAAACAGTCTTACCTAGATACTCCTTCTGTTTAGATCAAAGAGCCCCTCTTGCTACCTTCATGACTGAGCACAAATTTCTCAGGTGCTTTCCAAAATGTTTTTGGTGATGTCTACGCTCATGAATCTCAGGTATTCACTTATAAAGGTTTGTCACCAATATCTAGTACAAGAAATGAAAGATCAGGGTGTGATGATTGTGGTGACTGTGGGGGAAGACAAAGGAGCACAAGGCTCTGGTAGGAAAGGTTGATGTAATCTCTATGATGAAATCATTTTGTAAGAAGCCATGAATTGTGCTTAAGAAAAAATAGGCACCACTCATGCTTTTTTTTCACTGTCCTTACAACATTAACATCCTGACCACCAAATTTTACCTGACGGTCACTTCTCTCTGGTAGCAGGTTCACTACGACTTGCTCATGCTTAACATACTAGAGGAGAACTTGAGATGCTTTGACTGGAACCTCACCATGATAAAGAGATCTTCTCCTGGTCTTCCACTGGCTTGGAGTGTAGGAGAGCTGACTTAGATTCTGATCCATCTGAATCAGGAAGGAAGAGTAGGATTCATTTGACATTTGAGACTTTACAAAGAATACTGATGTCTGATAATCCCACCCATGACTAATTGGACTGTTGGCACCGTTGGGAACCAATGGGCTGGTTATTCTTCTTGTGTGTTTTACAAAAGAGCATTATAGTTGGCTCAAATGGATGGAGTGATTGAGGTTTTTCAGACATGACTGTCCCACCACAACTCCTGTAACTCATAGGCAGCTGCCTTTCCTGATAGAGTGATGATGTATGTAGCAGCTACTTTATTTTTCAGATGTTGAAATACTTGATGTTTTTTGCATAGCTTGTTGATATGCAGGAAGTTTCAGAGGAGTTTGTCTGGAAAAGATTGTACTGCAGTGGCTCTCAAAAAAGGGTTGTAAAAAATATCATTTTGGCATGTGCTTGCTTTTTTACACCATCAGGAAGAACAGCTTGGATCTACCAAGTGCCTTCCAAGGGTTTGAACAATTTTATATAGGCAGCCTGCACAGTGTAGCAGTTATTAAAAGAAGAGGAAAAACTCAGCAAAAGAAGGAATTCTAAGAAATTTTATTTGGTTCTGAAACCTGTTGTCTAAACTGTGACTGGAAATAGTAAATTATTGGGCTCTGTGGGTGAAGTGGGAGTAAGTAGCATTGGGCTTCTACCTCCAACATCACTGATGAGATTGCTCAGGATATCGGGAAAATTTGTTGTTGAGGAGATTTTGTGTCTCCTTATGGAGCCATTGGCTCTGTAGATGAGACACTTATAGACCTAGATTTCTTCGTTGTCTTCTATGTCTTTATGAATTTTGGGTTATTAGCGAGGAGTTAGAAGTATGGGGCTTTAATTTGAAAGAAACATTCTTATGTAAAAAGCCTTGAGATCTTACATTTGGGATGGGTTCTAGAGCTTTAATGAGGCTCCTACGTGCATGTACTCCATTCTAAAGAGGCACGTACCATATTCAGTATGGGTGGTTGGAATT
This sequence comes from Pandion haliaetus, assembly GCA_013401275.1. NCBI lineage: Eukaryota > Metazoa > Chordata > Aves > Accipitriformes > Pandionidae > Pandion > Pandion haliaetus. The sequence continues at coordinate 11,819 of VYZV01033133.1, forward strand.
GCCCATAGGGGTTCAGGCATTGTTTCACTTTGTGTGCTCTGCACAGGAGCTGACGTTTGCTGATCCTTTTCATCAAACAGTGTTGGAATATATGTGGATGACAACTCGACATAGAAATACTTTCCATGAAATGGCTAATGCTAATGTGATCATTCTGTGATCCTAGCCTGGCTCCTATGAGAACTGTAACCTCAGGGTCCTGCCGTGACAATTGTCTCCCCCCCTAATAGTCTTGAACAGGCAGAGGAGACGCAGGTGGCCTGAAGTAATCCTTTCCTTCTGTGGTTTGGAGGCATCAGAGCTGAGACTGGCCTATATTATACCAAGTCAAGCCTTTTCTCTTCCATTTTCCGGAGCTGTAGCCCCACAAGCACATGGAGAGGATGCCTTTGTTGGATTTGCAGTGATGCCGCATTCCTCTCTGTCTGCATACTTGCTCACTGCATTGTTATTGTATGCTGATTAGAAACACTGTCCTGTGGTTTGGGGCTGCCTTTTTTTTTTTTATTTTATTTTTTTTTTTTAAAACAGTGGTTTGAGAGCTTGGCAACTCTTTGTTTGAAACATTCTCCTTCATGACAGTTAGAAATTTGTATCAGGCTGTCTTCCTGGGTTTGTTCTGTTCATCTTTGCAGTAATTGTAATTTATGTAAAATTAGATACTTTATTCTGGCACATCTTGATGCTTGGGTAAAAGGTACTGCAAAATGTCCTTGTGGGGGCAACTTGCAGACAGACATCCCAGCAGCCTGAAGCCTACAGTGTTAGCAACCATCTCCTCTCTGTTTATTCATATTGTACTTCTTTACTTATGACTTTCTTGATTGCTTTGTGCCCATGAGTTGCGTTGGGCTTCACACCCATGAGTTGCATGCCATTTTTAAGTTAGGCAGAAATGCTGGCTTTGTCAATGCTGTGTTTCTTTTAATAAGTCAAGATTTTTTGAGTCTTGCCTGCATACAACTGTTCTGGTGGATGACCTTGGAGGATCTAAATCAGGTTAATGGGTTAAAATACTATATTGAAGTCCAACAAGAAGGTAGGACTCTAACAAAGCAAAAGCACTGCCTCCTGCATACCAACAGTTGCCTGTGCAATCATCTTCAGCTGAGCAAGTTCTTCCCAGCATGTACAGATTTTGTTTTACTTTATTTTACCCAAGAGGGTACAAGATACGTGATAGCAGCACCTGCTTAAGCAGGGCCGAAGCCAGGAACAGAGAAACTGTGAACTGAGCTCTCATTTCAAGGTGAGATCTGTTGTTTCTTGGTGTGTAGTCTGTGTACCCTGCCCTCAGGGTATTACAAGGATTACGGAATGAGCATGTGGTTCTTCAAGAAGACCCCACAGAGCATAATGTAGCATCAGGTTTTTCTGATCATTCACTAAATCATGGTGTATTGTTAAGAGGTTGTGTCTGACCATGGTATTACCATTCAAGTACATCCCCGTGTTGCTGGATCTACTGGTAATTCTGAAATTAAGGAGAGGCAGTCAAGGAGAAACCTGGTTTTGAAGGTAAAAATAAACACCGCTTTGTAGTAGCGACCTCTCCTTGCTGTGGCACCAATGGCAAATGTGGGCTTGAATGTAGACCCCATGCATCTGCAGCCCTGTGGGGAGAGCTGCCTGTCCGCTCTTGGTCTGCATCTCCAACACTCCTTGAAATTTAAATGAGCAACGACACCACATCCATAAATAATGCTTATATTTACCTCTGGCAGTTGCCTCTTATCTTCAGAGCCACGCTGGCTTGTCTGCCACAGAGCTGCCTCCTGGAACAATTCATTTTTCCTTTTATAGTAGTTGGATGGTATTTTAATGCAGTGTTTGAAATGACTGCGTAATTTGGTCTAGCAGTAAGGTTTAGACGCTTTACGCTGTAGATAAACTTAGAAAAAAGGCTGCATGGACATGAAAGGCTGCAGTTGTGTTCAGAAGTCTTGGTTCATTGTCCAAAACAGCTGCCAATGTCTTTATCAGGAGATGGTGTATTAATGGAGCTAGCAGCAGTTAATGGATTTCCAGAGAAATTGCAGTGTATCCATGCAGGGTGAGGGCAGTATTTAGTAACAGTGAGCTGGCCAAGTCCACTTCATTTAGCAAATAAAATGCAGTGGTAAGGACACATCGAAAAGAAATTTGACTATGGGAGCAAGAGAGCCATTAGTGGTGTCTGGGATGATTAGAGTATTTTGATCCAGGTCTGTCTTGAACATTGGGCATGTCTCTGCAGCCACAGTATTCTTCCTAATAAGGTAAAATACAGCAGACACATAGATGAAATAGGGAAAAATGGGATTTTAATGGTAGCAGAATAATAACACACGCTGAAGGTTGCTGTTGTCCTTCCCCAAGTGCCCATCAACTCCAGACTCTGGGCATTTTTTTCATGTATTATTATGTGCATTTTTGCAGTCTTCCTACTGAGGTAGGAAAGTTTCATAAGCCACAGTTCAGATATTTAAAAGAAAAAAAACAGACTCACTAAATATTAAGCCGCTTGACTGATGTTTGGAAGGAAACATGCCGACAATGCAGGAGCAGAGCGCTTTAATCAAATCTATGTGGAGAACTTGGGGGTTGTTAAAACACTTCCTCTTGATCCTGCTTGTAATCTGAGCATCATCTTAAGCTTAATCTGTGCAAGGAACTGCCCTTCTGGGCGATGTCTGTCTTCCTGCTTCTATCTGAATAATTCAAAGAGTTCAGGATTTTTCCATCTCAGCTTACTGCAAGGCTCCGAGGCCGGTAGTTTATGCCTTGACTAATACAGTAATATACCTCTCTCAAATCCATTCAACATGTTGACTGGTGGTTCTCACTCCCCCTTTCCATCATGCTGGAGACGAGCCCAGTGTCTGAGCTCCTCAACCATCCCCACCTTGTTTCCATCCCATTTGTTCTGTTTATCAGGCTGGTGTCTGTCACCTGCTTCTCTGTTTTTCACCAGTCTGCATTTTTTCCATGTTCTTCATAAGATGAGGAAAAACATGTTATCAAAGTAAATACATCTGTTAGTGAATCCTCTTTTACAGCCTTCCAGAAAACAGATTTTTCCATGGTGCTTTCAATTAATTTAGTTCTATTGGTATTTCTTCAGTGAATGACTTTGCAAAAAGACTTTGTTTTAACAGATCTTTATAATTTTCAGCCATTTGTGACCAAGGATGTTTTATCCCTAATGGTTAGTTAATTAATTCAAACTTTTGGAAGAAGTCTGATGTGAAATTGCCCAACAGAAGGGAAATAAAAGACGTGAGACCACTTCTTGGGCAACAAGTGACCTGATTCTTCCCTTCCTTTAATTTTGGAAAGCTCTTAGGAGCTGGTTGTTTGATGTGATGAGTGTCACCATAAATATATCTTGTATTTAACTTAACGTGTATTCATAATTGTAAGTGGAAAATGGCTATCTTAAAAACCAGAGGAACTGAAAGGGACTGAGTTGTATGTCCAGGGAGGTCCCTGCAAGCCAATGTGGAGCACACAAAAAAAAGGTATGTTATTTCCTGCCCCTGTGGTACTCTTCTATATTGTGATAGCAAGACCTGAGATGCAAGCCTATTTAAGTCCCTCTGTGCTGCCCTAAGCATCCCTAGTTCTTGAGGTCTGCTAAAACTCTATGTAATGCCAAGATATTTTGAAAATTTTTATTTGCAAGCTTTTATAGGATACAATGTGCCATCATATCTTTGCTTAAATGGCTATATGCTATTTAGTAAATGAGTGTTACATGCAGGTGGTTACATGGCCATGGAAGGACACCATCAAACTGTTCAGAGCATCCAAATTGCAATTGGACCTGTGAAATGCTTTTTATTCTGCATAAATACGTGCAGCTATAGGTCCCTGTGAAATCACCTAATGATTAGTTAGAAAAGCGCTTATGCAATTCAGGTCAGATTTGCTAACCAAAATATTCAGTCTCTTGAAAATCTGCTATGTGCAGAAAAAAGCAGAGCATAGTAAGCATTGAACCGTGTTTTTAGTGTGACTGCCTTTGCCAAGGGCTGTGCAGCCTTGCTCCATCCTTTCATTGTCTCAGATGTTCGTCATCCTTGGGTCTGTGCTGACTCAATTAGCTAACCTAGAGAAAGTCCTTGGAGTGGAAGGAGGGTTGGGTTTGTGTCCTTTTGCCAAGTTCAGCAGAAGTCTAGTAAACACCAGCTTTGTGCTGGGTGGAGAAATGGGGGACAGGAGAAGAGAAGAGGGAACCTTTGCTCAGGAGCAGTGGAGCAGGCATATCTCCATTCTGGTGGCACAAAGCCATTAAATATATTTTTTCATGTCATAAAGCGCCACTTCACCCTGACCTTCTTTACCTGGGATGAATTTCTTGCTGATGAGTACAAGACGCTTGGCATGTTCATGAATAACCATCACAAGATGGTTATTTTAGACGATAAACTGCACTGTGTTAGTGGCTTACGCTTTTGGAGAATATTTAATTTTCAGCATGGTAACAGTTAATTGGCAGAGACACAAGATAGAGAAGCCTTGCAGAGCAGACCTGAATGAGGGGGAAAAAAGTATTTCATTACGGCAAAGTGCTGAGCGATGTTTCATTAGCTTATGTACTAGTAGTGGTACTGCCTAATGCCTTTTTCAGACCATTATAAAGAGAAAAAGAATGGAGTTCCAGAGCCAAATAGTGTAACATTACCTAAGATGTTAAAAAAAA